>OMKL01123612.1:0-14044 GCA_900302295.1 Parasudis fraserbrunneri
TAACCTAATTTATAAGTCCGACAAGTTTTTATCCTTTTTTGTTTTCTGTAAAGGTGTAGTCTATTGCCAATGTGTGTGTGTGTGTGTGTGTGTGTGTGTGTGTGTGTGTGTGTGTGTGTGTGTGTGTGTGTGTGTGTGTGGGTATGTGTGTGTGAACACATGTATGCTGTCTGAGCATGTGACCCCTGTGCACTGCATGACTGCACTATTGTGTGTTTCTGTGAATCTGTGCCCTCACATACGTGCTGTACTGTATGTGCATAGCAGGGATCAGCCTGCGAGACACATCAGAGAGAATATATCATCAGTGAGTTGAGAGAGAACTTTACACCACAACCTCTACGTCTGGAGGGACTTCAAACAGACGTCATAGTCACCACACCTGATACGCATCCATCAGCAAGACACTCATAAGAGACGGTGCTGAATCATCTCAGCCACGATACGAAACACACATACAAATAAACATCATGTGATCAAATGAGACTCTAGGTTTCACTCAAACACAAGTACATACAGTAAAAACACATGAAGATGTATAATAATCACATTTACCTGCATGTCATCACGTTATGTTTCTAATGTGTGTTTGTTTGGAAAACTTCACGTGATGTACATGAGGACGTTTCCATGTGGGCTTATATGATTCACTATGCAATTTCCATGGTACTACATGTGTAATACATGTACAGCTCATGTTAGGTAGCGTTATTGTGATGTAATAATACCATGGAAATCATACAAACCCGTGGAATCACGTTGATCATATGTGAAGTTTTCCAACACTTTGGAAAAATGCATGAGATATGAAATTCATGTGGTTTTCCTGTAACACAGAAAGGGGGCAGACAGACAGACAGGTGAATTGATGGACAGCAAGATGGACACTTTGATTTACAGCCAGACATACAGGCAGGCAGGCAGGTGGACAGACAGGTGGACAGACAGACAGACAGTGTTAAACTGTGTTAAAACGGTAGTGGAAGCTGCAGCTGTCTGGTGCCCTTAGGGGGAACGTACAGTAGGCCTCATATGGGCCTGATCAGAGCCAGATGCTAATGGAGTGAGACATGCAGGTGTTAGTATACAGGGTTTAGGATATCAAACTTATACTATGTAAAATAGCTTACATATCAGTGAGCTCAAGCTGAAAGTATGCATGCCGCAGATAAACCACTCAATACTGTGTGTTTGCATGTAGTTACACACACGAGTGTGCACACACATGCATGCACAGTCACATACACACACACACACGCACGCACGCACGCAGGCACGCACGCACGCACGCACGCACACACACACACACACACACACTTAGACAAGGGGAAACACTCAGGAAATGAAGGCTGCTGACTCTGCTAATACGACCTCAGACACAGGAACTATCAGGGTTGTCATGCCAACTACTCTGGCACAGAAACACGAGGGCAAGAGATCACCAGAGCCCTCTTAATGAAGAACTGAGAGGATACAAACATGTGAGGGTACAGTACTGTAATCCTAAAAAACACATACCAAAACTATTGTCTAAATCTCTCTTGGTTAAATAATACACTGCAGTAAAAATACCAATTGTGTGGCATCATCTTTGATGCTTCTGTAAAGACACACCACTGTTATTCCATCCAGCATTTTGGAGGTTCTGGAAGCCCAATATGGTTGCAGATGAGTGCTGATTAGATTTAATTTTAGTTCATGGAGTTGAAGAGATTATCAGGCATGAGTCATGTTGTTATCACATAACCATACCAGTTACCATAAGCCACAAAGCAGTTGTTGATGCACTTACAATTACGTTATACACTTTACACACAAACCACGCACCACACTTAGCTTAACTTGATAAGCTCATGTTGTGTTCCTGATTATGTTGGTCACTATGTTTCATTGGCATACTGAGCATGATTGTATAGACTCATATGTCACAGCCAGGACCTTTTCTCTGGTACAAAAATCATACACTGTACATATACTATACACTACACCACACTTTCCCATCCTTGGGGTCAGGTGATATGAAAGTTTGTTCCCTAGGGAAATTCTTAATCAAACCAAAATGACTGAAATAATGTTTGTCATTTACAAATTAAACTACTCCCAGTAAATGTCCCCTAGAACTAAACATGGTATATGCCCTCAGCATGGTGCATAATGGATACAGTGGGAATAAACATGGTCATTTTCATGTTTTAAACACAGGGGTCTAAGGAATATTCTTACTGCAATATGGGGTCACCTGCCAAAATCAATTTTAAATCGATACCTTTGTTTCAGCTGCCCTAATAATATACTATCTATTTTGACACCAACACTATCTTTGGTGGGACAGGAGATGAAGTTTGTAGTCATTTTACTCTGCGTCACCTTCAAAACCACTGCTGTTTGCATTGTAGAGCATCCAGGGTCTAGCCAGGCAGTGAGTTCAAATTCTGAATGGATGGGAATCTGGGAAATAGGAAAGTATGATTTCAGTGTAGCATCTGCCAAATAACCCTCCATACTGCTTTTCACCAAAGACAGACATTGTATCAGGAGATTCAGGGGTTGGAAAAGGTGACAATGCTGCCAGGATGTTTCACAGACTGTTGGCTTTGAATAGAAGTGCATTGTAGTGTTACATCCAAATTGAAGTCTAGCTATGGTACATGCTCAATTTTACAGTTGATCCTGCATGGGAAAAGATCAGAGCAGCTGTAGAAAATACTTACAAAAAAATAAAAAATAAAAAACCATTCAGTTTTGGAACCAGGACTTGTTAATTGAGAGATTTAGTGTGTTTCATCAAGGATGTCAGTGGGACTTCAGTGCGAATCAAGTTCCTAAAATCATGACATAATTGTATCATGTCCCCAGAATCAAAATTAAACTGTCAAGGCCATAGAACCGGTCAAATGAAATGCATAAACCACCATCAAATCATCACGAGGCATGAGATGTTGTGAAAACGGGCCATAATGGAAACAATTTCAAGTAAGGACAGGCCCCATCTAGAATGTTGGTTAGGGCTTGTAAAAAGTTGGGACAGGCCCTGAATAGTTTTATATAGTTCATTGGTTAGAACCATGCAGAGACCTTAACTACAGTAGATGGCACACATTCAAATGAAGCATTCACTGCCATAAAAGTGTATTATGTCATGTTAGAGAACACTAGTTGAATTATACTTTAATAATCCCCATGGGGAAATTATTCATCTGTATTTGAACCATCTTAACCACATAGGAACAGTGGGCAGCCGCAGACAGGCGCCCAGGGACCAACTCCAGTTGTACTGCCAGTGCCTTGGTCAAGGGCAGTGGCAGGAGTGTACCTAGCATGCATGTACATGGAGGAAACCCAGGGGCAGGAGGTGTTGTGTCTCTTCTCAGGACATGTGTTAGACTAAATATTGACTCAGGTATGTTTACATGACAACCCAATTAGTGAAACTGGCTTGTGTAGGAGTTCTATTGTTTTCTGTTCTGTACCATACCACCTGATCTGATGTGGTAGATTATTGTCATTGAAGGGCATGAAGTTAACAATTCTAATGATCAACATGTCACACAGAGCAATGAAGTCATGATGGAGCAGATATTCCCTTCAGTGCTGCATAGGGTGAGTTGGTGGCTGTGATGCCATAGAGCTGTTTAGAACAAAATCATCCTGTACCATATCCATAATCTTAATTGTGTGGTTATAAATTGGGTTTCTTTGTGATGTCATAGAGTGCCAGTGTGATGTAATTTGGAGGTACTGGTCATAGAATTAGAAACAGTGGAATTGCTGTCACATTATCAACAGTGGGTAAATAAAATGGCTATACCATCTTGCTTGGCCCAGATCTGACAACTGCAATGTAAACATCAAAATGTTCCGCTTTTCACCATTTAATTTACTTGTAAATTATATATTTATTCGTTTAGTTTTTCATCTTTTGTATTTTTTTTTTATTTTCCAATCATATGAATGGCACTTGGCTGGAGTGGATGATGTCACAATGCATGTTGGTCAATGAGCTACATACACTTTCCATTGGATTTATATATGTTTCTGCTCTACTGTACTACCACTAGAGGTGCTAATACCACTACTATTATTACTTTTACTACAATTAATACTAGTAGTATTACTACTGCCTCCACTACTATTAATCAACAAATTTAAATATTTTTTGTTTAATTCTATCTTAAACTAATAGCATTTTAACAAATATTTATTTTCTACACTGAATTCTCACTGCACAATGTTTTACACACATTACAATGGTAAGCTATATATCTTTCACAACTTTTTAGTGCCAAGAATTTCTGCCCTAGATGCCCATTATAATAGTTCAGAACTGGGCCTTGTAAGTTCCACTGCCGACAATGAGCATGTTATGATGCTCTCTATTCTATTGATTGTAATTCTGTTGTACCGGGAGCCTAAACAAAATAAACTTTTCATAGCTCCTGAAAAGTCATAGCTAATCAGAATAGAATTCATATGTTACAAAGGTTTTGTTGAAACATTAATAATGAGAAATTGCTGCTACATTCAGCTTAGAAATCTTCTACTTTCAATCAATTTTGTGTTTTCACTTGAAATGAAGTTTGTCTTCAATTCATAAAGAGGTGACATGTTGACATCATTTTTATTGCAGCATTTTAAGGGGTGGCCACCCTAATCTGATAGTTTCAGAGGCTCTAGCAAGCTCTTGAGGAATCGGCACATACCAGCCATTTCATGCTATGTCATGCTCCAAACTCGTGACATTTTGAGCAGAAAAAAGATTGGTAAGGCCAATTAGCTATAGGGGTCTCTTGACCTCTTACCTAAAAAGATATCTTGATGAAAAAAGAGGTGATAGCCTATTTATATGTTATTTTTAATGTCATCCTGTACAATAGTCTCTATAAATGATCTCTGCAAAATATAGGAGACTTGACAGTCAACAGTTGTGTGTACCAAGTCTATAGTCTATTAATTTGTTTTAGCCTATGATTAGTAGACTAGTAATACATATTGCACATATTTTTAAAAATCACTCGCACTGCGCACACGCAAGCAAGGCTGGTAGTTGCTACCCCGAGACAACCCTTGTACGCCCCCGCGGCCACCCCAGTTAAAAGATCCTAGAACTGCCACTATCACTACTAAATATTTCAACAGAGGAAATAAATGTAATGACCTTCAAAACCTATTGTAATGTGTATATTTATAGATGCTCCACTACCTCCTATTGTGCAACCAGAGCTTGTGAGAGGATGAAGTAGCATCTGTTCATCTGGATCCTGAAGACGAGACAGTCTTTCTTCACAAAAGGAAGTAGAAAGCAGAAGGGGAAAAGTTTGGGGTTCAGTTAACAAACACACACACACACTGACTAAAAGAATGATAGTGGTCAGTACTGTTCATGACAGTTCATGTAAGAGCTCTATATCAGGCAGACGGGTGCCATCTGGATCAGACTTGTGAGTAACACGCAGGACAGAGGAACCACGGAACTCCATTAGGACCTATACCGGCTGAGATATTATCCCGGGACACAAGCAAAAGGTGGGCTACAAAAACCAATCAAATCAAGACACACTATGCAGTGACATACTACGACATAGTCTTTAGCATTTCCGCAATTTCATCCAAATGATAAAAAAAAAAAAAAATCCTGAATTGTTTAACAAATTTAAATGTGGTCCCTCTCTTAAGTGCTTATCCACTAACATGCTTGCTAAATGGAATTATTGAAATTCATCTTTTTATCCCTAAAGAATCTCTGTTCATGACAGTATTGATCTTTTTCAGTAATTCTAAAATGGTAATTTTTGAGAGCATACTATAACCTAATGGAGATCAGATTTCTCCTGTGTTATTTTCAGACAACCCTCTCCATGGACAGAAACACAAGCTTCCCCCTGACGGCTGGCAGTCAAAACCACACCAACAGCAGCAGTTGTTCCCGTGACAACGTGCTGAAGACCGTGGTGTTTCCTTTTCTCTACTCCCTCCTCTTCTTGTTGGGGCTGTCACTCAACGCCCTGGCCGTGTGGGTGTTCTTTCGCATCCCCTCGCGGTCTCACTTCATCATCTATCTGAAGAACATCGTCGTGGCTGATGTCCTCATGACCTTCACGTTCCCCTTTAAGGTTCGGCCCAACCAAAATGAGAACAAAAGATGGTTTATCATGCAAAGTCTGAATAAAAGTCTGACAATAAATTAATGAAATAATTTTGTGTTTTTCCAGGTGCTGTCAGACTCTAACATGGCGTCCGTTGGGCTGCGTGTCATCGTATGTCGCGTCTCTTCGGTCCTCTTCTACCTCACGATGTACATCAGCATCCTCTTCTTTGGCCTCATCAGCATTGACCGATGCAGAAAGACCCTTTGGCCTTTCAAGGCGACCAACGCAGCCAGGCTGGCCCGTCGGAAGCTCCTGTCCGGGGCAATCTGGAGTTTTCTGCTGGCTCTGTGTCTGCCCAATGTGATCCTAACAAGCCGGACCCCCACCTCACCGTACTTCAAGTGCAGTGACCTGAAGACGGACGCTGGACTATACTGGCATGAGGTGGTCAATCATGTCTGTCAAGTTATCTTCTGGGGCAACCTGGTGACTGTGATAGTGTGTTATGCCCTCATCACCAAAGAGCTCTATAGTTCCTATGCCCGCACGAAGGCGCGTCGTGCTGGAGGAGCCATCCGCAGATCTCCAAGTGGGGTTATTAGTGGGGGGCAACGCCAGCCCCGGAGAAAAAGCATGAGTGCCAATGTATTCCTGGTCCTGGCTGTGTTCTTTGTGTGCTTTGTGCCATTTCACTTTGCCCGTGTGCCGTACACAATGAGCCAGACACGTGGGCGTCTCTTTGACTGCCAACTAAAACTCTTTTTCTTTCAGCTGAAGGAGAGTACCCTCTGGCTCTCATCCCTAAACTCTCTCCTTGACCCTCTCATCTACTTCTTTCTCTGTAAGTCCTTCAGGACCACCCTGTTCAGGACCCTACGGCTGCCCCCTGGCACCTGCAGCTGGCTAACGGGGAGAGGGTCTGACCCAAACTCAGGCAGCACCCCTCTGGGAGACTCCTCTGTCTGTGCATAGAACAACTGGATATGACTTAACTATACAGGAGCATGTTTGCTAATTCTCTTGCCAGTTATAGTGGAAATATTTCCTGTGATTATACTGCCCTACTGTGGAGAATGAGCTGAAAAGTAAACTCAGCCTTTGAGACTAACCATTGGAGCATATGTATAGCACAATGGTGTGTTGTGTTGACTAGGACTTACTCTACTCCACATACAAGAATGACTGTGAACTATCTCAGGTCCATCGGAAGCTGATATCTAGAGACACCTGGGACATTCTGCTGGCTCTCTGACTGCCCAATGTAGTCCTGAGAGGCTGTATCCCCACCTCACCATACTTCAAGTGCAGTGACCTGAAATATACAGTCATTTTATTTCATAAAACATCAGAATCCCACCATGCGACTTTCACAGTAATCTAATCATGTGCCGACTGTGCTGTGACAAATGTTGTTAAGGCTCTGGACTCAACTAAATTGTAGCTCCTATAATAAAAACAGACTGTGATGGTTACAGCACTTCCAGACAGTTTTAATTTTAACAATACAGTTTAAACCACACAAATATAAGTTACAGTAAGTGCAATTCCTGCCTTTTAAATATGGATGTACATGAGATTGGATCTGGGAATAGCGAGAGCATTCCTCTTCTCTGTGCATGGAAATAGTTGCCGGACCGTACATTGAGGGCCGGCCTACAATAGCAAATGTCCCTAAATGACTGACTGACTCCCCATTGTTGAAACAGACATGCGTGAGTGTTGTGGCCGGGTCCAACTTAACTTGGCTTCTTGTTTAATGAAAGTATTCACATACAGTATAGGACTTCCTCCTCTGAGAGGTTGTCATATTGTGTTCGTACCGAAGCCCATTCAGTCACTATCTGCATCTCAGGTAGCCGATAGATGTGTTGTTTTTTTTTCCTTCTTGTGAAATAATGAATATGAATTTGAATATGAATATGAATGTGAATATGAATATAATAGATATTTGGTTGTTTAGAATGAGAACCATGTAGACTCAAGCCAAGTTATATTTTGTGGAATAAGCTCGTAATTGAATGGTTGAATCTAAACAGTCCTCACTATTACGAACTGTGATGTGACGACCATTTAGACTCAACCATTCATTAGGCGCTTATTCCATGACATTGAACTTGGTTTGAGGCTACATGGTTCTCATTCCAACCAATCAAATATCTTACTGATGACATGTCTGAAAAGGGAAAATAATATTAATTATTTTGTGTCACCATTCAGGTCATTCTGTTTAGGGGTCTCAAATATGTGTCCCTCTATTCTTAGGGGGCAGAAACTAAAGGTTGACAACAACTGCCAATAATGTTATTTTGGATGGATTGAAATGATGCCCAGCTTGTGAGATATTCCATCAGGATTTCGGCAGTGGTGGCTCAGTGGAGGAAAGACCCATAAAGGGGTTATATATGTATAATCTAAAGCAGCTAGAGAAATATCTTGGGGGTGCTATGGCCATCCTAGGGGGAGTTATAACACCCTCAAGTTCTCCCTAGAGACACCTGTGGATTCTGCATCAATAAAAAAGTATGGGCACACTTCCTGGTGGTCATTTGCCATAATACTTTCTGTTCTGTATACAAGTGTGTGTTTCTTTTCTTTCTTTCCCACTCATCAGCACTTTGATGATATGCTGTAACAATAAAATACATACAGTATGTGGTGCATTCTTTGAAGAACTGAAATTAAATCTTTCAAGTTGTTCAGAGTTGTGCTTGCTACAGTGTAACAAAACAGCTGACAGCAGCATGGATGCCCAGTACAGGTATTTTTTTCAACCTTTCTTTATACAGGGAAGATTTGCTGAGCTCTGGGAGACTCCTGTAAGGAAGCTGAGACCAAAAAGAAACCTTGGCTTGGGGACACTGAAAGCTACCAGGCTTTTTATGGGAAATGTGACAAATGTATTTCCTTTCCTTCTTTACTCAGAAGATCTCAATTATTAGAAGTTGCATTTCTCCCCCAGATTCTCCAATTGCTGTTGAGAAGCCCTGTGCAGTTTCCCTCTGTTAATTTAATCCAATTTCTCCATCTACACTGACTGACATGGTAAATAAAATGAAACCTTCAACCTGTCCTTTAGATATTCTTCCTGTAAAATTTCTAAAGCATGTTTTTAATTGTATTCTACAAATTCTAAACTGCTCTCTGTTGACAGGTTCCGTTCCTGAATTTCTTTTAAACTGCTCTTGTTTAACGACTTTTTAAAAAGAGTTGTCTCTTGATTCTTCTGATCTTAACAATTTAGGCCTATTTCTAAGCTCCCATTCTTAGCTCAGGTTCTAGAAAATGTTGACGCAGATCAACTTCTCGCGTTTAGTCATGAAAACAATATTTTTGAGAAATTCCAATTCTGTTTTAGAAAAGACCATAGTACTGAAACCGCTCTTCTTAAGGTCTTAAATGACTTATTGATGTCAGCTGATGCTGTCCATAAATCCATTCTTAGTCTCCTGGATCTAAGCGCAGCATTCAATACCATTGACCATGATATCCTCTTGGGCCATCTTGAAACCTGTGGGTATCAGTGGCACTGCTCTATGGTTCAGGTCATACAGTACCTAAAAGACAGGCATTTCTGTGTTGGTATGGCTTATTCCAGGTCAGCTGAAACAGGTGTTCACTGTGGGGTGCCCCAAGGCTCAGTGCTGGGTCCAATCCTCTGTTCCATCTATACGCTCCATCTAGGTCTCCTTCTACATAAACATAGTATAAGTCTTCATTTTTATGCAGATGATACTCAGATCTATCTATGCTGTGATCCAGTAAACAACTATCAGAATACTGTCAACCTGCTAAACTGCCTTCATGACATTCACAAGTGGATGTCACAAAAGTACCTGTAGCTAAATCTGATAAGACAGAAATATTGATCAGTGCAAATACCCGAATATCAAACAGACTGGGTTCATTGTCCCATTCAATAACCCAGCATTGCAGAAATTGCAGGAATCATTTTTGATCAAAACCTCAGCCTTGACAAACATTTAAAATCAATGGTTCAATTCTGCTTTCATCATCTGAAAAACATTTAAAAGGATTCGTCCATTTCTTTCTACCAAAAATTTAAAGTGAAAATCAGTCTGGCTTTAGATAAGGTCATAGTACCATAACAGCAGTTCTGTCAGGAATCACTCACGTCATTAGTTTAACCATTTATTATGATGCAGAATAAATGGCATTGGCAATACAGTTAGTCTTGGCGGTATGGTTTTACTCTTAGGGGTGCTCCCTGCTGTAAGTGGTTAAAGCATAACAACTTACACGAAGATGAAGCATAACAGCATACTGAAACTGAAACGCAGGGAGCACTGCGAACGAATCCCCCATAGGGGATGTAACGTGCAGAGTACCACACTTGAGTAGTTGCATACAATACAGATTAGAACCAAAGCAGGTGGAGGCTGGGGTGGTGGTGGGTGAAAACCTTAATTCAGATACAGCAGCAGCAACACTTGCACAGCATCAGCAAACAGGGTGTGTCTTTAAATAGACTGCCAAATAAGTGTAGGTGGGACTATGGAGCCTCAGCTAAGCTGTCACGCTCCTCACATGACTTAGAGTGTCCTGCCAGAACTAGCTTTGCCCATCTATGTTGGTAACAAATCATATTATCAATGCTTTGTAAAGGAAGCAGCACTGTGCTGCCCTGTTTGTTGATCTGTCCAAGGCATTTGATTCTGTCGACCACCAGCTGCTGTTAGGCAGACTCAGTGATGTCAGTATGTGTGACAAGGCTATAGAGTGGCTCAGGAACTACTTTGCAGATGGAACCCAGTTAGATGGTCAAAAATCAAGCTTTATGGAGATCACTAAGGGAGTCGCCCAAAGGTTGAATTTTAGCCCCAGTCTTATCTTCTATTTTTATAAATAACATTGAGAAAGACATACTTACAGCTAAAGTGCATCTTTATGCAGATGATACAATAGTGTACTCAGTTGCCTCTTCTCTGACTCAGGTTGTTAGTGAGCCCAGGCCTCATTGTATGGTCTAAAGCTGGTTCTTAATGCTAAGAATATAATTTTTTTTCCAGAGCTTGCTCCAAGATCTCAGATAATGTTGGCATGCATACCTTAGGAGGGAACTCAATTGAAAGAGTATCATCCTACAAGTACTTGGGTATTTGGGTGGATGACAGGCTTTCTTTTAGAGTGCATATTGAGAACCTAGTGAAGAAACTGAAGGTTAGGCTGGCTTTTTATTATCAAAATAGGGCCTGCCTTAGTTTAGCAGTTAGGAAAACCCTTGTATAGGCTACATTCTAAAGTGTTCTCGACTATGGGGACATTATTTACATGCATGCTGCCTCTTCTACACTTCACTGTCTAGACTCTGTGCACCACAGTTCTCTACATTTTATATATCCAACTCATTGTCATGTACACATCACTGTGTACTTTATAATTTGGTGTCCTTGTCTTCATTATACCTATGGAGACAGCAGCATTGGTGTATTTTTATTTACAAAGCCACACTGGGTAAACTCCCTTTATACCTTTGTAATATCCTATCCTCATCACCAGCTGTTATAATGTTGGCTCAACTATAGATGGCTGCTCTACCAGGTACCAAGGATTTGCTCAGAACTTGGTAGATCAGCTTTCTCCTATTCTGCACCCTGGTCATGGAATAACCTTCAGAGCACATTACAGCTGAATGATTTGGTCTCCCTGGGGGAGTTCAAAACTCTGGTGAAAAACTGTGTACTGAAGAGTGCTTTGCTATCCGAGAGCTGGATTTTGTATTATGTATCTGATGTCCCTGTTGTCTGTATTTAAGATGGTCAATTTTGTCTATTTTTGTAGCTTTGTAATGGTGTGCTATCTTGGCCAGGTCTCCCTTGAAAAATAGATTTTAATCTCAAGGGATTTCCTGATTAATGAAAGGTTAAATGAAAGAAAAAGAAAACAAATGGCAGTGTCAATGCTGACTATTTTCCTCTTCTGATAACTAAGGGGTGGGGGTAGTGAGACAAACAACTGACAAGCATAACACAAACACACAAGGATGGATGGGGGAAGTTAAGAGCAGGCCGTTTTGAAGAGATGGGTCTTGACTTGAGGTGGGATTGGAAAATTGAGTGAGTCTTAATCCCTAATGTCTTGGGGGAGGGAGTTCCAGGGCCCGGGACCTGCCCTGGCGAAGGCTCTGTCCCCACAACTGTGGAGGTTTATGCAGATAGGTAGTCCTAAAATGGCAGTGTCACTGATGACTCTTTTTCATGATCTGGTCATGAACAGGAAACCACACATGGCTATATATGATATGAAGATGTTTGCTACCATTTTGGTACAGAGCTCAGTCACTTGACTAAGAGACCTCTACAGTGCTGCACTCAACAACAGCAGCAACACTGGTGAGTTTATTTTATTTACATTTGACAAGCATGTCTTCATCATGACATTCAGAGTTAACGAAGAAACATTAACATTGTGTGCTACAAACTTCTTCTTTAGATTAATCTAAAATCCCGACCATGGAATCTCCTCCTCTAACGCTGCACTGTGGTTTTGATGAAGATTCTGTAGATCTGGCTGTATCCATCCTTTACTTCCTACTTTTCATCCCTGCCCTCATCCTCAATGGAATGGCAGCCTGGGTCTCTTTTCACCTGCGCTCCAAGTCCACCTTCATGGTGTACCTAAAGAACTTGGTAGCTGCTGATTTTCTCATGACGCTGACCCTCCCCCTAGAAGCTACCAACTTTATACCCTACACTCCTGTTGTTTTGGATGTAATCAGCTGTCGATATTCTGCTGTGATCTTCTACTCCTGCATGTACATGAGCATCATCACCCTCTGCCTCATAAGTCTGGACCGCTTCTTCAAGATCGTCAGACCCTGTGGCAGGCTGGTGGGTCAAAACCTGCTCTTTGGGAGAGTAATATCAGCAATCATGTGGGGGATTTATCTGTGCATAATTGCTTTCCCCACAATGATACTGACCAATGAGAGTGTGAACAGCAGCAAAAAAGGATTCTGTATGAAAATGAAGAGCAAAGCAGGACTGAGTCTTCATGAGGGTGTGATCATGACTAACAATGTGATCTTCTGGGTTGTGAGTATTGTCATTGCCTTCTGTTACATCTGCATAGCCAGGAAGGTGTACCAGTCATACAGAAACTCGGGGAGCAACAACGATAAGGGGAAACGTAAGACTAAAGCTCGAGTATTTCTAGTCTTGGTGGTGTTCTTGCTGTGCTTTGCCCCCTACCATGCCATACGTATCCCCCACATGCAACTTCAGATTTCTGAAGGAGATAATTGCAAGAGGGATGCATTTCATACGGTGAAAAAATTTACCTTATGGCTTTCAGCCACCAATGTGTGTCTGGACCCTCTCATCTATTTCTTTCTGTGTAGGGACTTTAGACAGAAACTGTCTGAGATTTGCCAGCTAGAATCAGCTCCCAAATCTCAAAGCTCAAGCAACAATGACACAACGCGGGCTTAAGAAATCATTAAAAATGTCCGAATAAAAAAATGGAAAAATGCATTAAAAAATATGTTAGTCATATGGAATGAATGAATGAATGAATGAATGAATGAATGAATGAATAGAATAGAATAGAATAAATGAATAAATAAATAAATAAATAAATAAATAAATAAATACTTTTTCCTGAGCATAAAACATAACCAGTCCACAAAAGGGAAGTTCCCAAGAAAAATGGTCCAAAGCTCTCTTGCTGTAGAATAAAGCAATTAACCCCAAGAGGAAGGGGTAAATGGGTGGATTTACGCCCGGTTGTATAGTCGAATCCCGAGGCGCAGCCGAGGGATTTAGACTTACAACCGGGTGTAAATCCACCCATTTACCCCTTCTTCGAGGGCCTAATTGCTTTTCTTCAACAGTTAGACTACTAGATATTATTAAAAAAGACACATAGTTGTGAAAACAGCGCACCGACCAGTTGGTCTGTTTGACAGTTCCTGGTTCAGCTTCCCAAGCGGGATAGATCGT
>OMKL01123615.1:0-13856 GCA_900302295.1 Parasudis fraserbrunneri
TATTGCACGCAATGCTCTGAAACAGGTAATTTGAGGCTAGAGAGAAAGCTGGATGACAGTGATCTGAATCAGATCTGAAACGGGTAATATGAAGCTAGGGAGAACGCTGGATGACAGTGCTCTGAAACAGATCTGAAACGGGTAATATGAAGCTAGAGAGAAAGCTGGATGACAGTGCTCTGAAGCAGGTAATATGAAGCTAGGGAGAACGCTGGATGACAGTGCTCTGAAACAGATCTGAAACGGGTAATATGAAGCTAGAGAGAAAGCTGGATGACAGTGCTCTGAAGCAGGTAATATGAAGCTAGGGAGAACACTGGATGACAGTGATCTGAATCAGATCTGAAACGGGTAATATGAAGCTAGGGAGAACGCTGGATGACAGTGCTCTGAAACAGATCTGAAACGGGTAATATGAAGCTAGAGAGAAAGCTGGATGACAGTGCTCTGAAACAGGTAATATGAGGCTAGAGAGAAAGCTGGATGACAGTGCTCTGAAGACAGGTAATATGAGGCTAGAGAGAAAGCTGGATGACAGTGCTCTGAAACAGGTAATATGAGGCTAGAGAGAAAGCTGGATGACAGTGCTCTGAAACAGGTGATACAGTATGAGGCTAGAGAGAAAGCTGGATGACAATGCACTCAAACAGGTAATATGAGGCTAGAGAGACAGCAAGTAGTACTGACAAAGTAGTTGTGTTGCTCGTCACTTTGTTGCTTTAATGACATCTGAAATAATGAAGGGAATATTTTTTAACTTAACCTTACCATGCAGTTTAATGCGATGAACATCGATTTTTTTCACACATAAACATGATACATATCAATATAGAAATAAATTCCTTATGATTATCGTAATGTTAATAAATATTTTCCATATCGCCCAGCTCTAATTCACTATGTATTTTATTACACATTACATTTTAATTGCCCATGTCAATCAGAGCAACTCCTGAAAAAAAAAAAAGAAAAAGACGCTTGCTCTGTGTGTTTCCCCCCACTTAAAATAAAGGTTTTGAATGGAATTGATTAGAATGTGTGTGCGTTGTGTATTTTTAGGAGACTGAAGTGGAATTGTACAACGAGTTCCCGGAGCCCATAAAGCTGGACAGGAATGAGCGTGCTAAGCCGTCAGCAGAGACCTGCAGCTGCTGAGGAGTCTGAAGAGCCGCGGGGGGACACTGCTGTCCTGGCTACTCTTGTCTTGCCTTGTCTAAATACCCTCTCCCGCCACATCCCACTGTGTGATCCCTGACGCCCAATATTATCACTGGCCTTTGTAGATACGAGCAGGGTTCCTCTCGTTGAGTATACTACTACTACTACTACTACTACTTACTACTACTACTACTACTACTACTACTACACACACACACGCGCGCTGCACTCACCTCCCTATGTACACAACACACATTTTTCTCAAAAAAAGAAAAGAAAAAGTGTCTCCTAGCCCAAAGAAGACCATGAGGAAATACTATGACATTTATTTCACTGATGCTTTATTACTCCCCATTTTACTCATCTGTCTTGTCGCTTTAAAACCCACTTCACGCATAGAACTCGTTTCCGTGGCATCGCCTAGCCCCTCTCAAACTAAAAAGAATTAACTCCCTCCAATGACACTTCTAGGGGGAGTTGGGACTTAGCAGCACTCTCCCTAAAATTCCAGCGGTTAAGGAAGTTGTGAAGGATCAGAATGTGCAATTTATATTATACCAGTGTGAAAGTGCATGTGTGGATCATGTTAATATGCTGCCTGCAGATTCACGTGTTAATTGGCCTAGGAAGGAAAAATAGCAAATCCAGCAGACAAGTGTGTTCAGAGCTTCTTTTTTTTTTTTTTTTCTCTCTTTCTTTGCACTTTGCTGTCATCCAGACTGAACAGAAGAGCTGTTGAGACATCTCATTTTAGAGCCACAATAGACACATTAGCTCAAAGCTGAAGAGGCTGTTTGGATTTCAACCCTGCTCTTTGATGTAAATGATGTTCCTAACTAACTCTGGTCATTTGCTGTTTCTTGATAGTGGGATTCAAGCCTTGTCTTGAATGATTCTTTTTGTTAACACAAAATGTGACACGGGAATGAACCAAATCAAGACAGGATGGTGTTCTACCTGATAAAAGTTGGGGAGGGGACAGTATAAATATCTCTCATAATAACTATGAGTACTGTTAGCTTGCACCTGTCTTTTTACTGTCAACAATTGCAAGACTTTGTATATTTGCAAATCTCAGTCATTGTGTGGGGAAGGTAAAAATTGTGTTTTCAATCTCCATGTCTCTGCCAATATCTCAGGTTGGCAAACAATTTAAGTGCTTGACATTTCTTTTTAACTGATCAGATCTTTATCTGTTAATATATTATATTGTTTAGGATTTGAAGTCCATCATAGAAGACAAGTTAGAACACATAACTTTGAAAAAAAAAAAAAAAATGGGGTATAAAAAAAATAGTGTTGGCATTCATCATTGTATAATGATAAATGCATAGCATCTACATTGTTTGAAATTGTCTTTGCGTTTCAAGTAATAACGGTAATAAAAAAAATCTTCAATAAAGAGTTTGTGTTTTATTTTGTGACTGAAAACAAAGGGTTTAAAAATGTGTTATAAACTAACATAGGAAACATCCAAACAACCAGAAATTATTTACTAATATCTCATCTTGATCTTCATTACACTGCAATACAGAATACTAAAGAAAAAGCCTTAGAACTGTTATTCAGTCAGGAACACTCTTGTCATAATAATTTAACCATTTATAGCAACAAATGTTTACACAGTTGTATTATGCAGTATAGGCTCTGCTCTCAGTGTAAATAAAAGTACCCCCCATGGAGACATCCAGAGCAGAGCCTTAGTGACCACATCCTCAGATGATGTGATACTGACACTTGAGACATTAAGCCAGCATGGCATGTTGACAGCATATCCAGATGATAAAATAGATTGATGCAGATGGAGGCTGGGGTGATGGGAGTTTTAATCAACACCACTGTGCAGCAATGCAACATAGAATGCAGCCATTCACTGAATAGTGAGAGGCAGAACAGCTTAAATGGACTGCCCCTACTGACAAGAGTTTAGCCCTATGATTGTGATTGGTGTGCATTCTGATCAGCTGACTTCCATGTCCTGAATGAACTAAGGCTAAAGCTACATGAAAGGCTCCTCTCTCAATACTGTGGTGTTTAGTCCCTGTCCATGACTTCAGTTGCTTGATGGTTTCTTACTGGCACCCTGAAGCCATTGTTGAAGAGGTCCTGCAGACTTCAGCCGTTTCTCTGGCCTACTTTGCTGCTCTGCTGTGGCCTCCTCTGTGTCTGGACTCTTCCTCTTGGAGGGTGTGCTACTCTTCAACCAGCTCATCATCATCTTACTGCTGGCTGTGGGCTTGGGCACCTGGAAGGGAGGGGAAGATTGGTCACAAAAAACACCACAGGCCAATACAGTTCATCTCTCTTGCTTTGGCACATTTCTCAGAACTAGGGTCCATAATATAATATGCGATGACAACAGTATATATTTTCTTTGTTTTCATAAAAGTTTATTTTGAAGCAAATTGTGATTTCAGGCATACATCAAATGTAATGTTTTTTTTTTGTTTTTTTTTTTTTTTTAAATGTGACATTACCGAAATTGATGAATGGAAAAAGGCTGTCTCGCAAAATCGGTTCAGCCGTTAACTGTTTAACAGTTAACTGTTTAGAGAGGATGGACTTTGGATTGGTGACAAAGCATTAGCGACTTTTGAGTTCTAAAAGCTATATAGATCTAATTTATTGTTATTATTATAGAGAAAAACGAATATCACTAATAATTACTGGTATACTCCGTTTCTGTCAGGGCCAAGCAATTTTAGATTTTATGGTGAATTTCCAGATTTTCTCCAAATGTCTTGATTTTTGGTCTTTGTCAATCCATACAAAGACTAGGAAACTGTCAAAATCAGTTTCCGTTGTTTCCAGACCTGTGTCGTAACCTTGTCTAATTGCAAAAGAGATCGTGAAAAGAGGCGTGATCAATTAAAGATGAACAACTGAGTTAAGGACAGTACCTTTTTGCTCTGAAGATCAACAGGCTGCAGGCACTCTGGAGAGTTGTTGCGTGAATTGTTGACCAACGATGAGACGGGGTGAAAAGTCAGAATGTTTTTAGACTGAAGCAATTTCAGGGCATCTAAAGACTTCACCTCACCAAAGTCCAGCCATCTTCTCACCTCCTCCTCCCCATCCAGAACCGCTGGCATTCTAAGACATACCAACACAGTCATCTGTAGGTGGCCGAGTCATACGCCTTCATGAACACACTGAAAAAGGGCTACATGTTTATTTTATCATACAAGAGCTCAAGTTGCACAGTCAGGCTCTGGATGCAGAAGAAACGTTTTAACTGACCAACTTTTCTACCATAGCCTTATGCAGAAGAAACTTGACCCTGAAGAAGGCTATGGCTGAAACATTGGTCAATTAAAACATTTCTGCTGCATCTAGAGCCTGAGTGTGCAAATTGATTTCTTCCTCTAAGTCTACGTCTCAAGGTGTCAGCACCTCACAAGCACCTTTTTAATGGTACGTGTTCTTCTTTTCTCCAGATGTATCAAGCAGCCTTACCTGTCGTGAATGCCTTGCAGATTAGGGGAAGCATCCACAGTGATGATGCTGTATGTGTAGAGGGGCTCCCCACCGCCAGGAGGGGTCCAGCAGTCAAAGAGTCCTGCCATGGTCAGCAGCTTCCATCCAGTCCACTCCTCCTTCTCAAAACACATCAAAGAGCAGGAGACAGGGTCTATCCAATGCAATGTTTAATTTACCAGACTGAGAAGAAATTAACCAACTCTCTGAAAATATTGGTAATTTGCACCATCATTCATTATTATGGATGTACTGATACTGGTGGTGGTGGTACTGAATATCAGGCTGATACTTGGAGAAATAGGGTGTCAGCATCAAAGACATCCCAATTCTAACATCTGATATCAAGAGCCATGTGTAAAATGTCTGAAATAAAAGCAAAGATTTCCTGCGTTTTTCCACATAGAAGGATGTTACATCTCTCTAATGGAGAGAGAATGTCTCCTCCAATACAGGTGGAGTCGCCAGTCGCTTCTTTTCACCTGAGGAGTTTCACAGCGAGGAGTTTCACTGGGAGAGCACAGAGGTCCACACCCTCTCCCCCATATACCCTCCCTGTTGAATAGGTACCCCGACCAACCAGTAGGAGTCACTAATACAACGACCAGGACTAATACCCCACCGGCTTCCCACCTGCGAACACGTCGAAATTGTGTTGGTTGGAACGTCTGACCAAGCCGGAAATTTAACCCCGCGTCTCTGCGGTGGTAGGCAAGTGCTTTAACCTTTACACTACCCAGACGGACGTGATAAAACTTTTTCCCGGAGTTACTTTATGAAGTCACAGTGATTACCTCGAGTCTGCCTGAACCCTATGATGTTCATGTTCATCGCAATACTGACCAAAACAGTACAGCTTTGTGACTTGTTTTAGACATTTTGGACAACAATGGAGTTCTTTGACTTCTGCATATAAGCTATAATCTGGTACTGGCTGGATGGACCATACTTGTATGTAGAAGAAATGCATTGTTGATTTTGGTTTTTTGGCTTTTTGTAGGCTATGTTGACAGTAAGAAAAAAATAAAATTACACCTGCCTTATCCTTTAATAAATTGTGTCAAATGAGCCCAAACCAATGCCCTAAGTCTATACTGTTAGGTAGAGATAATGGGTTGGATCAAGTGATACTTACAGATAACACCAGTGTAATGTCAAGATTTTTACTTTTGGCATATTGTCAGCTGCAGATCACACTTGTTGAACTGTGGTGACTTCAACATATGTACCTCCTGTCTGTTGCAGTTCCAGAGGTCTCTCTTTCTAGTTGATATTCCCAACTCCATCAATAACAACTTTCACATACACTTTTTGCTGCACAGGTGTAATCCATCATTGCAAAACAACGAAGGGGGTGAGTATGCCAACATGACTACATAATGCTAATATTAGCATTTTCAGGTGGGGACAATATTTAGCAGTGCATTATTTATTTCAGATGGGTAAAAGTCCAATGCTAAAATATGTCCCTAATTTGAAATTTTAGTTTTTAGCATAAAGTAATGTTTACTATCCTTCTCCTAGTTGATGGATTACAGCTCTGAAGCATCAAGTGATTCTATGACAGATGTTTTCGATGGCAAAACATAGGGAGACTTCTGGAACTGCAACAGATGGGTAACAAAAGTAGAATTACACCACTGTTATACTTTAAAGTTTAGAACTGGTTAATGGCAACGATAAAGTGGTAACAATGCATCCCTATTTATCATCCATTTATCATGGGCACTGACCTCTTTCTCATCTGGAGCTCTGTCTGCTGGAGAGCAGGCCTTCTCTGAATCCTCCTCATGGGGTGTCTCAGTATCCTGGCCCTCCTCTTCTGCCTGACTGGAGCCCCTAGTCTGTGAAAAGTAGATGAAGAATGGCTGCTTGTCTTTCTCCCGTCTCCTCCATTCATAAAAGCCGTCGGCCAGGATAACACAGCGCTGTCCTTTCAGCAGGGGGTCCTAAAGAGGAACACAGTGATTAAAGATGCTCTCCTGTACTTTACACCAAACAGAGAAATTGCACAATGACAAAAACGTTCTGTCTGTATGAATCTAATACCATAGGTCTGGGCTAGAGTTTGACATTTCATCTTAAACCTGATGGGACCCAACTGAACCTTGGGTCAGGTTGAGCTGAATTTCTAAATTAATTGCTCTGGTTTGGAGTTGAAGATACGGAATTGCTGATGCAGGTATTGCTGAAAGATATTGTTATTAACAAGTTCTAATTTGAAAATCAGTAGCAACTTTGTGCAGATATTCTTCAGGTTCGGGTCAGTCTCAAATGTTCTGGTCAAAGTTCACTTCTAATCTGGGCTTCATCTATTTAGGTGAGAACTGACAGTCCTGTGTTGTGTGAGATCATGTAGTGGGCCTACTTTGTAAGACTTTTTCTCCAGCAGACTCTCGCTGCGGCAGTTGCTGGTGCTGTACTGCATCTTGCGCGGGTCATTCTCCCTGAACCAGGAAGGCACCAGGCCCCAACGCATGGCTGCCAGCACACACTCATCCACAGGTGCATTCTGAAAATAACAAATATAGTCTACATTGTTCACCTCATGTCAAAATATTCTTAACTGTTTAATCTTTACTGATGTGTCTGCTGCAAATCACAGAGAGAGAGAGAGAGAGAGAGAGAGAGAGAGAGAGAGAGAGAGAGAGAGTTCACTTTATCAAAGTGCTTCTGAGACAAGAGAGCGTTTACCTTATCAAAGTGCTTCTGAGACAACAGGACAGGACTCATAGATTGGGGACTCTTGTTGTAGGATGGTCGGTATTTCTCTGCATCTCCATTCCTCCATCTGGGCTGTCGCCGCTGCCCGCCTCGGTCTCTGTAACGGGAGGCGTGGCTCACCTCGTCCGGAGCCAGGGTGCATGCAGTCCTGCCACACATGCTTGGACCACTTCACAACCTGAGAAGTTCAAAAGACGTTTATCTTTCTTGTGTGCTGCTGCTGCTCTGTTAGCCTACTACTAGCTAATATGCAGACATAACATCATTCGTTATCTGAACTAAAGATTTACCAGGGAAATATGAAGGTTGAGAAATATTGAACGTTATTCTGCTTACCAGTATTATGCTGTTTGCTGAGCTGTTGTGGTGTTTCGAAAATAGACTCCCCCTGTACCACTGTGCAGGACGGAATTTGTCTCTGCTGGTTGTAGTCCCAAATAACACGTGATACAGTGACGTGTGAAGCCGCGCGCTCAGGGAACAACCAATCAACATAGTCTAACACTGCTAGTGCGTCAAATAATCTGTATTTGTTTCAAAAGTGGACGACCGAGTTGGGCCAAGAAAACAAGACCGCGCGCAATAACAATACACAGTACACCAGGGAGTAGATGTATTTACCATAATCCAAAATGGACTTGTATGGCCCCAAATTACATATCAATGTAAATTATGACAACCACAGACTTGTATTGTTGGCCACAAGTAGCTCCACTGTAGCAGATGAGTTCAGTGCCTTGCTCAAGGGCACTTCAACGATGGTTGTTGTTGGGTGGGGCACTTTCTCACTTAACACTCCCAAAATTTAAGCTCAGTTCTGTAGCCTTGCCACAAGGTTACTGTTGATCCATTTATATGAACCTATGTATGTAACCTGTGTATATATTATATATAAATCATTTTAGAGGGGATGTCGTAATCCTGGAGGACAGAGGCAAAAATTAAATCGATGATGAAGCCATCATGGCAGAGATCCAGAAACCTCAGAGGAACTCTCGTTATGTTTGAAGTTAAACATTAGAGGTGTCACTCACACCAGTCAGTAGAAGCAAAGAAATTTGTACCACTATAATAATTTCAATATATAATTTTCTACCCAGAAAAGATGTTCAGGTGAACCATTCCACACCCTGAGCACTGGAGAGCCAGATGATATTACACACTTATAACAACATAGTGAACATACAAAAGCTTCTTGATACTAATTTATTCAAACATTCATAGTTATTGTTTTTCATGGTAGAACAATTATAAACAAAATAGTCAGCAACATAAAAATTACAGTGAGGAAAAAAAAAAACAGTTCAACAAAAGTAGTAAATAGTCTCATTTGCATACTGATTTCTACTACATGAAATAATAACACAAGTTGTTGTTACATTATACTGTGCACAGGCTACAAAAATATTCCTAATCAAATGCATGCATTGTCCATTCAGCATTATCATTCAACACCATTACAGATACAACTGTAAAGTCAACTGTACACAACTGTGATAAAAAATAAAATAAAAAATAAAAACAAAGTTGGCCACTGGATAAGCATATGACCACACACATACAACCACTCACTCTTTGTTGATCAAAGAAAAAAGAAAAAGAAAAAAGCACTTCTTCCCATATGCTTCCCACACTAACACCCAACACTGTGGCCTCTCCTATCCATCCAGTAGCTTGAGGATGCTGTCCCTCTCCTTCAGTGCCTTCCAGGCCTGGTCCTTCTCCTTCTTGGTGGGCGTGCGTTTCTTCTGCCTGGCTGCCATGATGCGCCGAAATCCCTCCATGACCTCGTTGTCAGACACCCTGACTCTCTGTCTCAGCTCCTGCTTACGCATCTCCTCCTTCGCCAGCCTGAGAGGCAGAGGTAAGAAAGAGATACAGACATAAGAGGGTTATAAGAACCAACTAATGTGCACAGTTAGCCACTGCATGTGATTCTTTGATTTGAGCTTTCTGAACTTGTCTGCCATTTCCCCCAACAATTCATCTATAAAATGGCTTAGTAACAGAGACATCTCTCTGTGAGCTAGGGCTACATGATATTGACAAAGATTAAACAGTTAGTTTTTGCAGAACATTGCAATTCCATTATGCATTGTGATCCATGCAGATGTAGATGTTAGTACATAATTTCTTTTTCCAACACATGAAAAAATGTCACAACTATTTGGGGGGAAATAATAGATGCTAAGCTTTCCTTGTGATAGCCTAGCGTGGAGCTGGGCTCTCACCTGAGCAGCTCCTGCTTGCGGGATCTGTTGTGGGCGCTCAGAGCTTTGAGCTCAGCTTGTCGTTTATGGAGCTCTGCCAGAACCTCATCCTCAGAGTCTGCCCCTGTTCCTGGCCGCTCCTCAGAGTCTAGTAGCCCTTGGGACACCAGCTCCTCCTTGATCCTAGCCTCCAGGGAGCGGGTGTGAGGAACACTGGAGGACCAGGATGGAAGATGTATGGATGCAGTCAATGTTAAAAATAGTGCTAGAAATTATTTTAAGCTAGAGTTCAGAGTTTGTAATGTTAGTAAAGACAATATACAAAAGGATGTACAGGTTATGGACGAGATGGTGGAAACACCAGCATAAAGACTTCCATCCTTGGCAACTGTTCTCTAATGATATGGGGGGCTTTTTCTGGCAAGATTTCTTCCCGTAGAAGAGAAGGTCAGTGCTTATAACTACTGACATAATGATTCCCATAATGAGGGGAATGTCTGTTGAGGATTATTTTATTTTGCCCCCATACCCAGTATAAAGGGTTAGAAGTACCTAAAAGCTTTGCCCTGGCTTCGAGGAGAGGTTCCAGCCCCGTCGTTAGCATCCTTTCCTGAAATGTCTGGAATTGGAGAATCCTCCATGGGGGATATAATATTCTCCTGGAAGAGGACATCCAGGTACACAGGTTAAAGTCACATTTCAGTAGCGTCACTGAATTTAAATGTGAATATGTTCCAGTCAAACATCATACTTTAGAGTGATGTGTAATTTGCTAGAGCAGTAACTTATAACCGTTGCTTGTCGGTGAGAGTGCGGCAGCAACACTGGCTAATGTCTTACCTCAACGAGAGCCTGCAGCAGACGCTGTGTGAGTGGGCCAAAGGGACATCCGTCTTCTGGAGAATCATGCTGGGACTCTGACTTCTTCAGCAGGGAATCTACATCTAGAGGCGCATAAGCATTGTGTCATACCATCACCATGCCATAATGGTAATGCAAATTATAAAAAATAATACTAATAATAAAAAATAAAAATTAAAAAAGTAATAGAATGCAAAGATTAACTCATCCTTGACAGATTTCCAACTCTTTGTAGGAAATTATTTTCCAAGACATTTC
This sequence comes from Parasudis fraserbrunneri, assembly GCA_900302295.1. Taxonomy (NCBI): domain Eukaryota; kingdom Metazoa; phylum Chordata; class Actinopteri; order Aulopiformes; family Chlorophthalmidae; genus Parasudis; species Parasudis fraserbrunneri. Next base: position 10,689 of record OMKL01123615.1, read on the forward strand.
CAGGATATCATAGATCAATATACTGGATCTCAAAAGTATCTCATCATGGCAATTTGCATGCAGTGACATCCCTCACTAGAATCAAAACAAAGGCATACTGATGTGGTGACCCATAATAACGTTGTGATGCTTTTAAATATAGATAAAGATATTTAAATATTCAAATGCATTTTATGTCTGTGGATCAGAGATCACTAATAATTGAAATCAGTTGTTTATTTCGGGTGCCTTTTAAGACAAAGGTTTGAAATATTATATTTTCCCAGGTCCTATCTAAAGTTTTCATGCTAGTTTATTCATTTTCTCACTTCCCACAACTGGAGAGCTAGTCCTTAAATTTGCAGGCTTTTCAGGACCTGTAGGAATCCTCCTGAAGCATTGCATTGCAGACAGGGGCCGACTAGTTCCTTTACCTTTTGCGTCCAGCTCGGAGAGTGGCCCTCCCATGATGCTCTTCTTCTTGTCATTGGCTCGTGCGCCTTCCCTCTGCTCCTCCAGCAGGTCTTCCTGAGCCCACCGCTGAGAGTAATGTTTCCCCAAAGCTGGGATCTAGACAGAAGACATATAGCAGCACCATAGTGTCACTGACATACTTTTGATTTAGATAGTTTGTTGCTGAATTATTGGCATGCTGGAATCTGTTGATGTCTCCATTAGAACAATAATGACACATCATACTAAAGTGAGGCTTTCATACTGCAAGTATACACAGTATGATAAAAAAAATCACTCAAGATGACAAGCCGTGAGTGATGTTGTGAACGTATGTAAAATAGCAGCAGAAGTGAAGTCAGCTCACTGTATCATGCTCCCATGGTGTATTATTTATTAACACCAAATGCGACATTTCAAGCTACATGCTATTCATCAGTCCTGGCCTACTTCTATCTACCATATCTCATCTTCTGTCTAGTTCCAGTTGAGATTCGTATGTGTGTGTGTGTGTGTGTGTGTTTCAACTCATCTAAATAAATGTATAGCTGCCAATGTGGCGTAACAACATGAACAATGTGATACTTTGTAGTATTCAGCTTCGTCTTCGGGGGGCTTCAGAAGCTCTTCCAGCAATCTGATCTCTTCATTTGTGATGTCAGCACAGTACGGCTCCACTGACGCCCAAAATCTGGAAACATAAAAACAAGCATAATTTCAAATACATTCTGCCAGAAACCACTCATCTATGTGACTATACTGTATATCCCGTTAAATTACAGCTTCCTGAAGCAGCCCCATGGAACTTTACCTATGCCCATTTTTCTAAATGATTTGCAGTTCAGGAGACTGCTGACTCTTTTCAGCTGGATGGTTGGGCGACTGCAAGCTCACCCAAGGGGATATAATAGGGTTCTGATTATTCAACAGATTGACTAGGTAAGACTAATCATAATTTCAGCATTGCATCTCATTTTGACATCACTAAGTGAATTTACATGCACATTAAGGTTCTGATCTGTTAATGTTCTTTATAATACTGGGGCGACAGTGGCTCAGGAGGTAGAGCCGTCATCTGGTAATCTGAAGGTTCCCGGTTCGATCCCCGGCTCCTCCTGGCAGTGTGTCGATGTGTCCTTGAGCAAGACGCTTAACCCCTAACTGCTCCCGATGAGCAGGTTGGCACCTTGCATGGTTGCCTCTGCTGTCGGTGTGTGAATGGGTGAGGAATAAGTTGTAAAGCGCTTTGGATAAAAGCACTATATAAATGCAGTCCATTTACCATTATTCTGTTTTTGAATAAAAGTACTTCTTCAGACTGACATTCTGTTTTTGAGTTGGTGCATGTAAACCTCTTATCCTGTTCACAGTAACCCAGATGAGCTCATATCCAAATTATTAGAAACCCAAATTTTATTGCTGGAATATGCCAATATTACCCAGGACCAGTTTTTGCAGTTGTGTACATTCTGTTTCAAAGATAACATTCAGCATATTCTGTTTATTCATGTACACAAGGATATTTGTGATTGGGATATGAAGATCTCTTATGATATTTTATGCTGAATAAGACATCTTGGCTGGAATATTGTGTGCATGTTAACACAGGATGACTTCCTGGTGTGATCGGAACCACCTACAGCTCAACGTGGGCAAAACAAAGGAGCTGGTGGTGAATCTGGGGCGGAAGAAGAGTGCACAGGCAACCCCGGTTTCCATCCGCGGGGTCAATGTGGACATGGTGGAGGATTACAAATACCTCGGGGTGCACGTTGACAACAAACTAAACTGGGCAAAACTGAGCGAGGCACTCTAAAGAATACTTTACTACGGGATAATAAAGTATTTCAATTCAATTCAATTCAATTCAACTCAATTCAAAGAAGGGCCAGAGCCGCCTCTACTTTCTCAGGAGACTTAGATCCTTCAACATCTGCACCAGGATGTTGAAAATGTTCTATGAGTCAGTGGTGGCTGGTGCCTTCCTGTTCGCAGTGGCCTGCTGGGGAGGCGGACTGCGAGCGGCGGATCACAACAGACTGGACAAGCTGGCCAGGAAGGCCAGTGACATAGTGGGGATGAGACTTGACTCACTGGCGGTGGTGGCGGAGAGGAGAAGCCTGGCCAAATTCCACGCCATTATGCACAACACCGCATCAGCAACAGGTGATTTTGTAGAAAACTGGGGAAATGTGGGAGAATTGGAACAGTAGCTTCAAATTAGAATGAATTAGAATGAATTGTTGTATTCCAAAATTGCCTGCTCTGCAAATGTAAAATGTTTTATGGCTATTATTTCTTTGGCCAAAACACCAATCATTGCATGTCTTTTGTTAAAGTAATAATCTTAATTTTAAAGCTACAATGTGTAAGACTTTTTTGTTTGAATTTTGCGCCAATACATACCTTAACGGGGCCATACTGACTCAGTCTACTGTGAGTGAGTTTCATTCACCAGTGAAGCAGCAATGCAGAGATATTCCATTCTAAAGTTTCACAGAGAGGCTCCTCCTTCTAACAACTCAGAGATTGATTGTAATCATATAAGAGGTGATTAAATGAAAACTGTGGTCAATGAGCTGCAGCACTGACCCAAAACATGTCATGACAATGTTCAATGTATTTGGGAACTATAGGAAAAAAAGAAATTACTGATATGGTAAACAAATGTATGAACAAAACTTCAACAGATGGAGACAACATTGATATGACCCTGGTAAAGAATATAATTGAGGG
>OMKL01123656.1:0-10701 GCA_900302295.1 Parasudis fraserbrunneri
TTTGGATGGGGCAATAGCAATGGCATGACTATGTATAAATCACTCAGAAATATTAATATGGTGACATAAATGTGAATCGGCTGTAGAAAGAGGTTTGTATTCACAGCACACTTGTTTCCATGGTAATAAAAGCTTTCTCCATCTATCAAGGCCTTGATACACAAGCAACTTTTTGAGCCAATTGGAAATTGGAAAGTGGAAAAAATCAAATGTGGATAACCTACCCTTGTGAAAAAATCATGGTATTTCCAAAAAGGTATCATGACATTTGATGGTCACTACCATCAAATACCATCAGTATCATGATTTAAATTGGATTATACCATAGCATTATTTAAGCACAAAAGTAGTACCATGGCGATAGACTACATGACTTTTACCATGGCTATACCATGGTAAATTATTTATACAATGGCCAGTACCATGGTAAAACTGAAATGACCACCACACTACTATGATACTTTTTTGTAGGTTACTGTCCCTCGTAGAAAATAGCTCAGCAGGAACAGACAATATTGATGGTAAATTGCTTAAGATTGCAGCCAGACATGTCTCCAAGCCTATTGGCCATATTTTTAATGAATGTTTGATGGGTTGGGTGTGCCCAAAATTATGGAAAGAATCAAAAGTCTTTATAAGTAATGAGCTATTAATCAAATTTCAGCATGCTTATAGAGAGGGTTATTCTACCAGTTCTGCTTTAGCCCAGATGACTGATGGCTGATGGCTGAAACAGATTACAGGAATATAGTTGGTGCAATACTGTTGGATTTTAGTGCAGCATTCAATGTCATTGACCATGAGATATTTATTAGCAAGCTAAAGTCTTATGGTTTAAAATCTATGGCATTGGCTTGAGTCAAGAGTTACTTATCCAAAAGAACACAGAAAGTCCTCTTTAATGGAAGTCTTTCTGACAGTAAAATGGTAAAATGTGGTGTTCCACACGGCAGTTGCCTTGGAACACTGCTCTTCTCAGTTTTCACAAATGATCTGCCGATGGTGGTGCAAAAAGCAAGTGTTACAATGTATGTGGATGATTCCACCATTTATAGTGCAGCACAAACAAGTGATTATTTGAACAAGGTCCTGAATGGTGAACTCAGTGCTGTATCTAAATGGGTTGAGTGTAACAAATTGATTCTTCACCTTGCAAAGACAAAGTGTATGACTTTTGGGTCACAATACATGATCACAAATAATCCACAATTGAATCTGTCAATGGCCAGAGTGACTATTGAAAATTAAACTTCTTGGTGGTGTGTTGGATGGGTGTTTGTCCTGGTCAGAGCGCATTCATAGCATTGTTATGAAAATGGGGGAGGGGCATAGCAATCATTAAGAAGTGTTTGCCTTATTTGACATCCACAATTTTGAGGCAGGTTATTTTATCATTAATATGATCTAATCTGCAATACTGTTCAGTCATATGGTCATCTGCAGCCAAGAAAGAGTTAAATGAACTACAGCTTGTGCAAAATAGGGCCGCACGACTGGCACTTAACTGCTCCGGTCGAACAAATGTAGAGCTAATGCACAAAAGCCTATCATGATTAGCAGTGGAGAAGAAGCTTAAGTTGAGCATATTGATGTTCTTTTGGAATGTACTAAAATGGAAGACACTGGAGTATTTTTCTGAACATATACTTTACAGAAGCAATTTAAATCATTGTGTGGTATATCTTTATTTCTTGTGACGTTTAACAGGAGGTATTCTCTTAGTTTTAGTCTCTCATATTTATGTCTCATGTCTATTTTGCTTTTACTGTTGTGATGAATATTTTTGTGTGTTTATTTTGCTTTGATATGATTCATGTTTTTTTTGTGTCTGTCTCTATTTTGCTTTTTATTGTTGTGATTAATGTTTCTGTGTGTCTACTTTGCTTTTATTGTTGTGATCAATGTTTCTTATGTATGGAACCCAGGAAGACTAGCAGTCGCTAAGGCGTCAGCTAATGGGTATGATAATAAAAACAAAACAAAACATATCATAGTTTAATGAAGGGACGGGGCAGGGTGCGGTGAAGAACTCTAGACCACAGAAACAGTCACATTTGAGGGAAATTGTAACTAAATGGTACAATGGACTAGTGATCAATGAGGAAAGGAGTGCAGTAGAAGATCAGAGATTTTAAGTAGACTTTAGTGTTATTGGACAATAGTGAATTTGGGGAGTAGATTGACAGTACAGCACATACAACATTGTAGTGTCCATTTTTTGTGAAAATGTGAAAATCCCGCTAATTGCTTTGATATGTTTTGGGACAAATCTCTTTGCCCTTATTTCAGCATTGTAGCTACAAGCTACGGTTTCGTCCCGAGCGAAACAATGGGACTGGTAACAATGCGGAATGTGGCCTCAGCCCGCAATGAAAAACACATTTCTCCTGGTTTTCCCTGTACGCAGATAGACAAACACCAAATAAAAACCCCAACCAAAGTCAACCAAGAGAGGACCCCCTTTTCCGTGGGAACTTGAGAAGCCATGGCTTGTGTGGTCGTAATAATGAACCGGGAGACTGCCATTTCAACAACTGGCTTTCTGTGCGGTTCTTTAATACTGTTTCTTTATATATTCTATGAATTTATTTGATTCTAGAGGGAATGTAACAAAAGGAGACCGGGAAAGCGGTTCAATTCAGTGTGTTGGGCAAGTAGGGGGAGTCCTCGCATGATTCATTTGCGGTGAATAAAACCAGCTGTTGCTATTGAACGGTGGCCAACGAACCCACCGGGGGGAACAGAGGGGTCTCGGAGACAACTCAGCACACAGCGTTGCCTAATGTCAGCTGACCATCGCACTGACCACTGCCCCCGCCCGCCCCCTCTCTCTTATCCGCAGGGGTGACTGTTGGTCAAAGCTGCTTTCACACCACTGCAGTATAAGGGATCCAAGTTCTGACACTCGTATATTATCGAACTGTCGACAGCAATTTGCTGTAATGCACGGCAATTGCCCGAAATGTCGCCAAAAGACAAAAATGCTGATGTGATATGATTTTCCCCCTATGATTAATAAACTGTCTGTCCGGTTTATGTGTGGCAGTCATTTATGTGTTCGATTATCATCACACAGGCATGTGCACAGGATCCAATGGGAGCCCATATACCCCACCATACAGAGTGTGAAGATGTATTTTTTGTATATAAATTAGTTTACCATCATCTCCACTTAAGGGTCCATCGAAGCAGAAGTACACCCTAAAAAGGGGTGCCCCATCCCTCCTGTTAAAAGACGTTAGTTGTGGGAGTGCCATTTTGTTGCCTGAGCCCGTGCCCCCTAAAATGCCTGTGTATAGAGCTGATCCCATATTATTCTGAAGATGATGTGGTGTTGACAAGTCATGTCTGAGTGGTATTAAGGAAACACAGCCTACCTCTCCTTGGGCCCGAACAAGCATTTACATTTCACAGTAATAGTTCTAAATTATTATTAAGTGTAGATCATGGAAAACGAAACAAAGCATTGCAATCAAACAGACAAGTTAAAGTAAATAGGCCTATACAATTTCAGTGATGGTCTTATTTCTAGATGTCATGTCATTAATAACTTTAAGCGCAGTTTACTGTACAAGTCATCATAACATGCACAGTTTAGTGCTATGATGGCCAAATAATGGTCGGGCTCAGGGCAATCAACCCTATATGGAACATTACAATTCAAGCAATCGGGTCATAATTACAAAAACACCCTCATAATGAAATAATTATTATTCCCTTTTCATACATAGAAACCTGACCCCCCCCCTACCTATTCATACACAAAAAAATTACCTTCTCGGCTCCCCCACATTTAGCCTATATTCTCAAACCATGAGGATTAAAACAAGGCACGCAGAATGGAAGAGTGAGTTGGGAATATAGAAATTAGGGATGCAACTTTGCTCCACGAGAGGCCGACGTAGAGGTATTCTGTCAAACTTTTCTGCTTTCTGCAAAGTCTGTTGTTGAAAGCAGGAATTCAATTCCACCGGGGATTAGTAAGAAGACTCGCGCGCACGGCTCCAAACCCATCCAGAAGCGCCGGAGGGGGTCTTGATTCAGTGCGCAACAGTTTGGACACAACTCCGTAGTGCGCCTTGTCACTGACTGACTGCGCAGCAATTATTACGCTAATCTACAGGCTCTCACGTGCTTGACCTCTGTGGACTATTCGATTATGATTTCTGTGCGAGGAGCCGTACACGTGCGTCACTGACAGATGAAAGCAGCGCAGTTTGGTTGAAGTATCGGCGTCCACTGAAGACATCAAGCAAATATAAACAGGTCATCTGTCAGGGAGCGCAAGGGACATGGGTAAACTTTGTGGTGTGACACTCTTACCATTTGGTACCCTCTGGGTTGTTTTCCTGTGGGAATCTGGTGCAAGTTCTATTAGAACGACGTTAGGAGTGGACACTTCTGGGTAAGTTTGTTCTCGGATCCTTAGTGAAACATTATAAATGCCTTTTGAGAAAAATAACTCGAACCCAGTGACCCTGAGCAGCTGGGAAGTTGATAGTGAATCTGTTGGACTCAGATTGTTAAAATTTAGAAATTCGTTAGATTTCAATTACTTATTTGCAAGAAACAAAACTTTTATAGCATATTTAGCCTATTTTTTAAATGGACTACTCTTTAACTATTTTGAGAGGACTGTGAAGAGGAGATCCCTATTGAATTTCGCAGTGCGCATAAATCTGAAATGATTGTAAAATAAATACCAATGGAAAATAAACTCCAAATGATGGGAATCGGTCGCGGCGCAGATAGCTAAATGATAGGCTATTTGCACTTGGACATAACATGACAGATGATATCAAGGTGCGCTCAGGTAGCCTACAATAGGTCAGGGGGTGAGGATGCGAGGAGCATTATGCAGTCAATGATCTCAAAGGAAAGCAGACGACTTGGACAGAAATGGCTGGGAATCAGTTGATATGCATGAGACTCATCAGTTTATCATCGCATTCCAAAGCATGAAATTAGACTATAATAGTCTAATTTCACGATGATGCATTAATTAGTAATGGAATTGCTAAATCATGAGGTTAAACAATGAGTGTTACGATGGATTTTGTAATCGCTGTTATAGGCTATGCAATATAATGCTATCTTGCTGTTATTTCGTGATGGGCTGCATTTGTTTTTGATAAATGTTCTTGTAACTAGTCTTTATTTGTCATTAAATTAGGGGTTATGTGCTTGTGCAAGCAACTGCATGGAACAGGGAATGTGTACCAATGATATGAAACAGTCAAACTTGTTATGTCTTGAGGCTATGTTCTTACTCCACAACATTCATTTTTATTGGGATGATTTGAATGTACATGTAATTGCCCAAACCATTCTGGCTATGTAGATATTTTAAGTAGCTGAATTATTGTCAAAGTGAATTTCTATATTTGGTTAAACTTCCACAGAGCATAGGCTAATAATCTTCATTATGCAGCCTGGCCATAATATTGGACTGTTTCCCTGGCTCTCTACACAGGAAATGTACATGAATTAAATCAGACTGGTGGGTTGCATGCATCTCATTTCATGCATTTCCTTTCACGTTGACTTTACGCCGGCTGCACCCGTTCGTGACAGACACACTCTTGCTGGAGACAGCCGAGTGACGAGCCGTATGTGCTGGGACTAGAAACAGTAGATGAACTCTGTATTCGCTTTCCCCTCTGTCTCTCCATCGACCAGGGAGGATTGTCCCGAGAACAAGATCTTGACGGTGGAGTACGCTTGTGTCCGAGCTGGGGGGCAGAACAGCACCTGTTTCAGGTAGGACTGTCCCGTCTGTCACACAACCGCCCCTCTACAATAGAATAAAAAACATAAACAAAAAAAACAATAAAAAACATATATATGGGTAAGGATCTGAAAACAGGTCACAGCCCTGTTCCTGGGGCGTCCCCGCTCTCCACATGACGAGAGAGCACTAGTATGCTTTAATGAGCCTGGCCTGAGTCCCAGGGTGACATTAAAGTTTCTTCATTTTGAGTCCCGGGCTGAAAAAAAGTTTGGAGAACCCCCCTTACCTGCCCTACAGCAGTATTACATTCACATTTTACATCCCCAAGATGAGGAGTACAGAGGACAAACCAACAGTTCTCTGTTCTGTATGTCTGCATTAGGGCTGCACCAATACCACTTTGTCACTGCCAATACCGATCCTGAGTGTCGTCTGGTACCGAGTAGGCCCACCGATCCGATCCATTACTTTTTACTGAACAGTATTGACTTAGATCATTTGCTTGGGGTCATTGGGACAAAAAATACTGAGATCTAATCCATGTTTCTCCATTAGAGAAATCTAACATGTTTTTATATGACAAAAGAAATGCTTTGATTTCTGACATGTTCTGACATTGATCTTGGTGTCAAGATTCTAGTATGGGGGAAATCCTTAGATACCCGTGCCAAGTTTTAGCCTGGTATCAGCCTGATATCCAAAACCAGTATGGGTATCAGTGTATCCCTACTCTGCATTATACTTCCCGATAGTCCCCATTCAAATACCAGGAAGCATAATCAATTTTATTACCACATTGCATCCACTCAAGAGTAACAAAAACAAAACAAAAACATCCCACTCTATCCCTCCTCTCCCCTAAATCTAGCCCTCAACAGCACACTACACCAACAGCTATAGCACATGTAAACTCCAGGTCTGCCGTCAGGGCCCAGAAAATCAGCTCTGTTTACTGTCAAGGTTTATTCCTGGCTCCACTACATTGGTGATTGGAGGACGGTGGTGTTTTTTTGCCACATTTCTCGGACTAGCGTGGTATACGCAGTACGCGGGGCCGCCTCAGGCTGCCAGTGCTTATTTCAGTGATGGTTCTGCATGAGAACCACTCTGTTCAGCGTGTGACCGTAAATCGTACGACCCAGAATTCTGCCGAATCCTGGCAGGCCATTTCAGGGCTGAATTGCCACAAATTGGGTTTTGTGGTGTTGGGTGGAAGTACTGCACTACCCACGCAAACCCTCCTCATCAAAACACAGACACAGCCAGCCGCATGTCTCCTCCCCCTAAACAGTGGTTTGCACGGCAACAAGGGTGAATCAGCTCCAGTTGCTATTGTTCTAATCTCTCTCTCTCCGTTGTCTTCCATGGAGGTCGTATCGCACGGTGCCAAGCCGAACATGCATGATTTCTCACCAGATTCTTCTGTGTATGTTTGAGTGTGTGTGTCTGTTCGTCTGTCTGTCTGTCTGTATAAGAATTGACTTTGTGCTGTCTCCTCTGGCATAGACGGGAGGACTCTTATGATGGGAGGGTTGAATTACTGGTCTACAGTTCTACCTCTCTAAACACTTTCAGCTGGAGGGGAGGGCTTTAACTCTGGAGGGCTCTTGTGGGGTCGAATAAACCAGAGTATCATCCTTTCTGTAGATCGGTGCATTGTACTGGATCAGGAGTGGGCACACATAAACTGCAGAGCTATGGTATTTGAGTTTGGGTACATTCGTTAGGCCTCACCATAGAAGCGCTCGTTCTCCAAAACAAATGAAGACTGAGGCAAGAACAGTGATTGTGGGTTTAACGTTTTATGATAACTTTAAAGGTGTGCTCTGTACAAATGTCGAGCTTTTGGAATGAGGAGGGTGTAGACTCGAACCATGTACAATTACGTGGAATAAAAACATAATTTAATGGATGACTCTACATAGTCCTCACTGCCAGCCCGACAAAGGTGGTCTCACAAAGATCACCTTTAGATCATGTGCACCTGGGTGCATAAACCATCTGAAAGCAGGGACCCTAAAGAATAATTTGAGATGCAGCTCAACATTGTATGTCAATCTTTTAATATGTGATAAATTGTGTTTTGAATCTTGCCTATTGAAATTATGACAATTCTGAGTGTAGAGGGGCATGTGACATTATGGGATGGCCTATTGATTGCCATTCCCATGCTCAATTATGTCTAATATGGTGCTGCAGCAATTTCTGGGTTCTGGGATTACATTTTTGGTTCAAAACCGCACCATTCTTGATCACATGAGAATTGAAACAAATGGTCAAAAATCCCTCCCAAAGACCACATTAAGACCCCAAGTCCTTGAAGAACACTTAAGAAAAGTTCATACTGTGATTTGGCATCAATAACCTTTTATATCTGAAGATGGCGAATTTGGCGATCACATGGCGAGCACTCCTTTTTGAAAATGGCTAAAAAAGTCCCACTTAATGTCATTGTACCTAGGCAAGCTATACATCCATGGGTTGTAAAGTTTCATTAGACTGTGAATACCCCACAGGTCACAATAGATAATTTTATACAATGAGGTCATTGGTCACTAAATATTTGATTTCTTAAAAAGGCTAAAATATCATCTTTGTACTGCATGCAAATAATTGCATGAGTTTGGCCCAAAACTTCATGGGATTCGCATAAATCAGGCATGGCTGTGAAGGTGATGCTCTTTTGATTCCATTGAGGCCATTTTAATTCAGATATCTTGAGGTGAGAGGTCAAGGGACCCCTTTGAAAATAGCCATACAAAATTGAACTAAACTTTGGAGCAATATTTACCCACTTTCCTGGTGAGGTAACATGACATGGCTGGTACTGTATCTACAGATTTCTCAACGTCTCTAGTTTCATGTGATACCACTACCTTCCTGCTAGCATAAAAAAGGTCCACTAGAGCCGATGAAAGATGGCTAATCAACTGGACCCACTGACAGAGGGTCCACTCTGTAAGATATTTGACAGTTTGGAATGAGAACCGTGTAGACTCAAACCACGTACAATTACTCTTGGAATAGGCATGAATTTAATGGTTGAGTCCAACCAGTCTTCACATTACCATCTGTAATAGTGAGGACTGCTTAGACTCAGACATTCAATTATGTGCTTATTGTTTATTTGTTTGTTTATTTGTTTATTGTAGGCACCGTCTACTGCCTGTATTCATAGCCAGACAATATGTACTGTATGCTCCTGCACTTCTGAAAATAGCACTACAACACTGCTTATTCTATACATAATTGACCCTTTACTTACGTTAGCTATGCTAACCGTGATTAGCACTAAGCTAATGTTTTTATACTTCTGTTCAAAGCGGCTATGATAAAGATCCTGCTTGGATGTCAAATGGGTATGGCAGCTAGCAAGCTTATTTAATGTTAGCTGCTTCATTAATCATTGTAGCTGGATAACATGGTTAGTTTTGAAAAAGAAAAAAAAAAGTTTGATACATTGATTGCTGGCTGCTTATGCTGTTGTTAGACTATCAGTCTTGTTTTTATCCAGTTTCTGAAACAAAAACAAGACTAAGTGAAAATGCTGCCTGTGGATCAAGCAGTGTGGCCACATAATAAGCTCAACATAACTAAACAACTAAACAAGGGTGACGTTTGTAAGGGAATGTCTTGTATAATACTTGTCAGTTTGCAGCAAACTAATAATGCTAATGTTAGTTGGTAAGTTGGTTAGTAGCTCTCTTGACTATATTGGCCAAACACATAACATCAGGCTATCTTTAGTGGTCAAGTCAGACAGCGAGTGTCTGCGTAAGTTATCATATTATGCAATTCATCTAACGTTATTTAGCTTAGCTGATAAGTATTTTACTGTACTTCTCTCTTCTTAGCTAAATAAACAGATATTAGCTGTAGCAACAAAGGTTTTGGAGGACCAGCTAATGTTAGCTGCACTAGGCTAATGTTATACTGTATGATGCAATAAGGACAATAAGCTAAAGGGTAATAAACTATTAGATGCGGGGCTACATCTCACTGCTTCTCCAGATGAACTAAACGTTAGCTGAAGGTATAATTGAATCTTAACCTGCTCCTTGATGAGTTTATTACCTGTGATCATGATGAATGTCAGATGAGGTCCCTCTTGCATTGCAATTGACATTTCAGCATTCAGTCATCCACATAAGTTTTGCATATATCCCTCTATGGCTTATTGAAGGTATTGTGATGGCTTTTTGATGATATAAGGTCTGTCTGTCTCAAAAAGGAGTTTAAAGCCTCCTTGATGTATCATGACTCTGACAGCTGCTGTTGTTTTCTGTGCTAAAAACGTGACTTTAACGGAGTCGGTGAACAACAAAGGGGCGGGATTTAGCAAAGGGTGAATTGTACGTGATTTGACGAATATCTTACATAATGCAACTTTTAAGGGTGGTCATGAATGTTAGTTTAAAAGTGATTTACTACTGATAGCAAGTGGCATCGTCTCACTAAATCAATTAGTGAAAAATGAATAGAGGAGTGTATAATGTATAATGATGGAGGGATGATGGAAAGAGAGAGAGATGGAGGCTAAGGGTCTGTTTTACTTCACTGCCTGTCCAAACTGTTGTTTCTGTACAGTGGCAAGGGCAATCTCCTGAGAGGAGGCCAAGTATTTGAGGATGTGGTATAGCTCCAACCCCACCTCCCTCTTTCTCTATCTCTCTCTCTCTCTCTCTCTCTCTTTCTCCCTTTCTCTATCTTATCTATCTATCTATCTATCCCATGGAATGGTATGCAAGACCCAGACCTGCTATGCAGACCCATGGAGTGCTATGCAAGCTAGCTCTCCATTGATAGCATTCCATGGATCTATCTATCTATCTATCTATCTATCTATCTATCTATCTATCTATCTATCTATCTATCTATCTATCTGTCTATCTATCTATCCCATCTATCTATCTATCTATCTATCTATCACACGCACATGTTGCATACATGCGCGCGCACACACCCAAACG
>OMKL01123657.1:0-10701 GCA_900302295.1 Parasudis fraserbrunneri
CCTCCCCAGCTGACCATCCTGGATGAGTCGGTACAAGCGAATGACAGCAAATCTTAAATAGAACGCTGTGTCATGCATTGTTAACATTCGTAACAGTTTTTATTTTTCATATCGACCGCATCATGAAAGACACAATAAGCAAACACTATTAGAACAAATATCAAAATAGACCAAGGCCACTGATACTAAATCATAGGCCTACATTTCGATGAAATGAATTCCATGTCATGTGTAAATAATAGCACCAAACCAGACAATATGGAAAATGGTCATGAGAGGTGCTGGACATATTCCACCTTTGGAATGTAGTCTGTATCGCGGAGTCAAAATGACTATATTGAGAAACTTAAATCCAAGGATAAGTCAGAGGTCTGAATGGGGAATAGCGCAATTTACCATAGTATCACGCTGCGCGCACTTAAATATCTCATGTCGGAATGTGCCTAAGCTTAATTATTATTTACTTAAATAAATGTTTTTTGGTAACGTTGGGATGCCCTCTAGTGGACAGAACATATAACACAGTGACATTGGCGAAGTATAAGCCTGTGTATTCAGTGTACAGGTACATAGTAAATATTAATAAATTTGAGCATTAAAAATCGAATGTTATTCTAATATTAAAAATAATAAGGAATGAAATTCGAATGGGATTATAGAGGAAGATTGACAGCTCTAATGGATATAAAGGAGAGATTCTTGTGGTTCCATTAAGCCCATTCAGATACCAATCTGGCGTTCAGATACCTTGACGTGAAAGGTCAAGGGATCTGTTTGAATATGGCCATGCCAATTCTTCACCTCAAAATTTTGCTTTAACTTTGGAGCAATATTTAGCCCTTTTCCAGGTAAGCTAGCATGGCATTGTTGGTATCTGTCTCGTCTCTAGTTTCATATGACAACACTATATTTGGTCTAGCTGTAACCCCTTAAGCCCGACGGACCCGCTGGCAGGTCCAGCTGATTAGCTGACTTTCACAGGCTGTTTTCAGAACAGAAGTGCTCGCCATCGAATCGCCGGAAAATGCAATTCTTGCAGAAATCTCCAGATGTCAAAAGTTTTTGATACCAAATAGCATGAATTTTTCTATGGTTATGATATGTAACAAATGGTATCAACCCAAAATTGCTGCAACAACTTATGAGACATAATTGAACATGGCAATGGCCATCATTAGGCACAGTCTGTAAGGGATGTGAACAGGTTCATAATAGAGCTATTAGATACTTTTTGGGAATCAACAGATATGCACCAATCCTAGCCATTGCAAGAGATATGGGATGGGAACCATGTGAAGTACGTTGGGCAGTGTGTATGAGTAGATTGTGGAATAGATTTTTGAGTATGAGTAGTAAACTATGTAAGAAACTGTTCATGTGGGATATACAGATGTGTGGCCCTCAGGCAGAACACATTCACACATTATTTCAGAGACGGAACTTGAAAAATCAAACATCCAGAGAAAAAAGGTTAATATTGGCATGATTCCAGCAGTTTAACGTGAAATGGGCTGTTGAGATCTGGAGTAAGCCAAAACTCAGAACATATGGTTTTATTAAGAATTAGTTCAGTACTGAGAATTACGTGAAATATAACCCGCCCAAGCGGAAAAGATCTTTGTGTGCCAAGATTAGGTTTGGAATATTGCCTTTACGTTTGGAAACTGGATGTTATGTTGGCACTGAGGAACAAGATAGGCTTTGTCATATATTTTGGTTAAATTACATTGAAAACGAAATTTGTATCATGTTCAGAGAAAGGTTTTGTTTGATAAGATAAATAGCAATGATGATTATTTATCAATGGAAATACTGAAAAGTCTATACGAGAGGGAGTCATTTGCCTTGGTGGATTATTTGGATAAAGCTTGGTAACTAAGAAAACGCAGGTTGTATAAATGGTTCCGAATTATATTGGTTACTTAATGTCTGTATTATTATTATTTTTATTATTATTATTATTATTATTATTATTATTATTATTTAATTATTACCATTATTATTATTATATGAAAGATGGTGTTTTAAATGTTGTAATTGTGTGTCATGTAATCCAATGTGGGATGGGCCATTTAGATGGTGTGACATGAAAATAAAATAACACTCACTCATTCATTCATTCATTCATTCATATAATGTCCCAAGCCTGTATACACTCAGAATTCTAATACATTGAATAGGCGATATTCAAAACATAATGTTTATTGCATATTAATTGACATAAAATATGCTGTGCTGAGCATTTTTCAGGAAATAACAAACAGCTAATCGTCTTGGTTGACTAAGACCAAAGTAGCCTTACTAGTAAGAGTTGTGGTGTTGAGAGGGAAGTCATAAGGAGAGAACATTTTTGATAAGCCTTTGAGAACCCCAGAGGCTTTTCTCTTTCTGAGTTTTCTAATGAAACAGGTGTTTCCCTTTATACTGGTGATATGAGAGCTGGGAAATGAGTTTACTCCTGCCTCATTTACATTCATATATGGTACAAAGGAATAGGGAGTCAACCAGTTTCATTATTGCAATTTGCATTTCCCCGTATTTGACTACGAGCAACATTGTTTCCCTATATGAGCTGAGAGTATTGATTTAATCTAATCTGATGACACAGTGCTAATCTAGTCATGACAGGTTTATAATTACACAGGGCTGCGTTCACATAGTAAGTACTCTGAGGTTCATGCTGTGGTGTCACTTTGGGGGTAAACTAGAGCAAGGGGATCAAACCTCAATTCTGTGAAGTGTGTGTGTGTGTGTGTGTGTGCGCGCGCTGAAGACATCATGACTATGAGAGCAGCCAGATTCGCCAGTCACTAAACGGACTGAAAGTGGATGCAGTATCATTGTCTGTTTGTTTGATTTTAAACTTGGAATGGACAATTAGTGGCCATTTTTGTCATTTGTTTGTCTGCATCAGTCCGATGAGCGAAACTGGGCAGATATATATCAGTGAACACATATATCGGCTGATGATGGTATTTTTTGCTGGACCCGCCAGGGCCAGCCTACAGGAAGGAAGGTTCCTGACTGACTGATGTACCTGAGGTATGGTTTTGTTTGCGGACCATGTAGAAACCAATACACGCACACTAGAGATGAAATGGTATGAAAATGTCATATCATGATTATAGTGAACAAAATTATCACGCTAGTATATCATGGTAATGTGCTCAAATGTTTACAAAGTACTAATACACATTTAAATCAATCATGGCCAATGAGCTGTGATATTGTGCCATATTGTATAGCAAAATACATCATGAGAATACGATGAATTATTATTGGATTCTGACGCAATTTCGGGGGGAAGAGCTTGAGGATTCAACTGACTTCCTAAACACCTCCTACTGTTGAGCCTCCTGTCAGCTTATATTCATTGAAAGACTACAGCCAATCACCACCTTTCTCTCATCCTCCAGTGGTATTCCTCCTCCCGCACAATTGAAACTGCGTCTGACAGCTCTCAGTGTCCGAGCTGTCTTATTGCATCCCTCCACCGTCCCATTCTCCTTAGATTTTAGATTTGTGTTGGGTTACTTGTGAATAAACAGTCAAAATGGGGGGTATCAGCACAACCGAGGCCTCTACTACGGATGTGCATCTCCGGTCTGAGGCTGATGCGATACGCGTCTCGATGCATTGCCAACAATCATACATTAAAGACACATATACAGCAACTGCCAATGAGATACGATACTATTCACCCCCTACTGAGATGCAATGCGATTCGACATGATTTGATTCAACACGGTGCAATTCAACACGATACGATGCGATTCGATGCAATACAAAATTATGATGCTATGCAGTTTTGAGTTTGATTTTATTTATTAACCAAATGATAAATTAAGTGCCATTTTACTTAATTTAGTAGTAGTAGTCTACTGCAACTCAGTAAGCAAGCATCTCAAAACACTTGGACTTTTCACAAGCAGGCCTTTTCACAAGTCCTTTGTAGTATAGTGTTCTCTGTCTGTCCAGTTTACAGTACAGTACAGTGAGTTGTCTTAGAATGAGGAGAGCTGTTAGCCAGTGGGGCGTGAAAAAAAGTTGCAACTCACCAGTCTTGGGGCTAGCAGCCGGGGCTAACTGCCAGAGCTGAATGCGGGAAGGAGGGGGATGGCGAGGCAGACGTCTCCACACGTGCACCATGTTGCGAGTATTAAGGTTAGTCATGCTGCATGTGTACTTTACAGCGGCACGGCATATTTTGCAAATTGCATTCCTCTCGTCAAGTTGTCCGTCTCTCTTGAAAGTGTCACCAAACTTTTGATTTGTACATATTCGCCGGTGTGTGTATTTGCTCTGTGTCAAGCATAACCTTGCTATCAACAACCTTGGATTGGTATCACCCTGCTGCATGAACTAAATATATTGGGCGGGTGATTAAATCTACATAACATGTCATCATGTGAGCAGTCTGAAGACACAATGCTTTCAGCAGCAGGACAATACACGTGCACAAGAGTAGGTAACACTGAAAGCTTCGGTTATAAGATAATTAAAATTTTAAACATTGTTACTGACCGTCTGGGATTTTACCGTGGTTTATATTTCATCCCTCCCTAACCCTAACCCTCACACACACTGCACTACCAACAACTGCTTGACAACCACCTCTCATTTGACTGGTGCCAGTGACAATGAGCCTGCAAGCTAGCTTTATGCTAACAAGCCTTCCTGTCAATACCGTTGCCTATGGCTGACAAACGGTAAATATGATCTGACGGTATGTTTGACAACAAGGCTGGCTAACAATCTAAAAAGGCACGTCTATTGTTTAAAAAAAATAATAATAATAATAATAATAATTATGTATTTATTTATTAATAAATGTATTTATTGGCATCGGTCTGATGAGCAGAACTGTACAACAACTGATGATGATTCCTGTACCGGTAAGCTCTTGTGTTTTTCTGCAATGTGGGTTTTGTTTGGGTACTTGCACGTGTTCAACAGCATTGAAATATCTCTTGAAGTTTGTACAAAATTGAATTACCGTAAGAACTTTTTTTTATACAGACCACGTATCAATATTGGTAAATATTGGTTGTTGGCCATAACAGAAAATGTATTATTGGTTGTATTATCAGAATCAGCCATTGTCACATCTAAATTATGATCATTTGTATGCAGATACAGCAGCATTGCTAACATTAAAGTAGCTATCTCTAGCTCACAGTTAGCTGTGGCTCTGCCTCCCTAAACAAAGCACAGGAACAGATCCTCCTTGTGATTGGTTAAACGAATAGTGATGCGTCTGTCACTTCCGAAAAGCTCAAACTGATACCTCATCACCCCTGTCCAACAAATGGACACAGCTCGTTAATTGTATTTTAGAATAGATGTAGTTGGACAGATGCAACAGATCATTCTGCCCGCACCCGAATGGAAACTATCATATCAGGGGACTAACACTGAGTTGATGACTATTATATCAGGAGACTGTTGTGAGGGGTTGCATGCGCTTTGGGGCAAACTTGCTCCACAGCTCAACAAATATGAGAGTGAGAGAGAGAGAGAGAGAGAGAGAGAACATGGACTAGTTGGAAGAATTTTATTTATGTACTTATGTCCACAATGTTTGTGTGTATGGTAAAAAGGGCTTTCATACTTCAACGTGGTATTTGCTTGTGTGTACAGCTGGCCAAACTGCAACTGCTCCTGCCTGTGTGTTATTTGCAGCGCCTGCTATGTAGTTATATTTTTATATATTTTTTAAGATGTACAAGGCACGTCTCTTCAGCCCTCTCAGGGTGCCAGATTCTGTCTGCACCCCTCCGCAAATGGTGTTAAAACAGTAATTAGGCTTGAAAGTGAAGAGAGCGAGAGTGACACAGGAGAACAAGATACTGGAAGGTTCCGAGGGGGATTGATAGATTTTTCTAATACATTAATACAGATTAGCTCGCTGCAGAGCCCCTATTATGTAGGCTAGATATATTGATTTTGGGAGCCAGTCAAGTCATTTTAGAGTGTAGACTCAGTCTGGTGTGTGTGCCTGTGTGTGTGCACTGTAGGGAATTATCTGTGTCACACTAGGGCCCGTCAGAAGTCTTGTCCTGTAATTAAAGATTGTGTGGCAGCAGTATGTATCCCATTAAGCCGCCAGTATCACAACTCGTGACTCAGCTCTTGCAGGCTAGCACCCCGCTGTTCTTTAATAGAATAGAATTTTACAGAAACACTAGGTCTAATTGTCCTCGTCTCTGTGTGGTTTTGCCTGTAGCTTCAACATTCTGGAGCAGGAACACTGAAAACATGAAAACGGAGCAACGTGTCTGGTAAGAGTTGACCCTGTAGAACAAACTCAGGACATGAATTCAGTTCAGTCGGTGCAGAGTCCATTTTGATTGCCTCAGGATGGATTATTATATATTTCTTCTCTCCACTTATCTATGGTATGTGTGTCGACACATGTTCTATGAGAATGCATTTCAAACAGTACAATTTCCTGTTACCTTCTCTTCCTTTTTTCTTGGTCTTTTTCTATCTCAATTTTCTTGGTCAATTTCCCTCTCCTGTCGCCAGTCCATGTCAAGTCTACTAAAGGGCTCTTAAATGGCTATTCTGCTGGAGGTTATTACCACAGAGAACAGGAAGACATGAAGACTTGAGTACTGATCACATTTCTATTGGCTCGTCGTCGTAGAAATAGAATTTAGAAAACATGATAGATACTATTTGTAGCTGGGTTTAAGAGCCTGAGAAGCTATTTTGATGTTGTTGACAACTGAAGTCATCTATGAGGAGGTTGGATCTTCCTGATTGGAGCACCCTCTATTTGTATTGAGCTATCATGGGGTCAGGTTTGTTGATATGGCTTGGTTAACACACTCCTATGCAGAGCTGCCTCTACACCTGTACGTCACACAACCTACAAAACAGCTCAGCCCCAAGTGCCTTATTACTGTAACAAACACTGACCTCTGCATTATCAGAAAAGTAAACAGACCATCTTTTCTGCATAAGGAAACCATACCTTTTTGGCTGCATTCAGAGTCACTTCCATGGACACTAATGGTCGACCGATAGGGGATTTTCAATGGTTGATAAGAGCAGGGCGACTAACGGGCAATAAAATGCAGATATAATGATTTTTTATTCTTCTATAATTTGCGTTTGATAAAATACAATTTAATAATAACAAATGAGACACAGAATTGTTGGACTCAAGTTCACTAATGTCAGCTACATTAGCTAGCTAGCTTAGCTGGTTGATGACAGATAGGTTTGTACATGCTAATATTAGCCTAAATAAACATGGAGTTAGCTTAAATGTACAAAATATCTCTAACTTTTGGATATAAAATATTGCAGTATATTTTCTCCTCAAAATATCAGTGAACTTTGGAGCGCTAGTTAGCCCCTTTTCAGGTAAGCTAGCATTTTCGCTCTAGCATTAGAAATTGAGGCTGCTAGAGCCCGTGAAAGATGGTAATGTCGGCATGCCAATATTGGAAATCAGCTGATACCGATATTTTAAAAATGGCTGTGAAATTATTTAACTTTTTTCAACAAATTTTTGGTTCTTATTTATAAAAGATAATATAATTAATATAATATTATTTATTCAATAGGTTAAGGGAAAATAATGAGTTTACTTCCTGTTTGGGCAGAGATGTTTGACAGTGGAACGTCATTCAACTCTCTGTGTAGGAGTGTGTTTGGTTATGTCACTCCCCTTGATGATCACACTGGTCACCAACTGCCACAGTTTTTTTATTTACCGGTCAATTAATCATGATGCTCAAACTTTGAGTGTACATTTGAGTGAAATGACTGATCAAATTCCTTCTTGCTAGATAGACCTTGCTGTCAGCGAGGTCTAGCTTCAAAAGCTAAAATGGTTGGGGTTTTGTGTTACTGTAACCACATACATTTTGATTTACAAAGTAATGTAAAGTATAACTCCTCTAACTTCATGAAAGGGGTACTGCACACTTAAACATGTTTTTTGAGCTGTAATCTAAATTATATTACTGGGATGAAACACATCAATGCTGGTGTTAATATTGACATTTCTTAGCAAATGTATAAAAACTCAGTGGCTCAACACGCCATCTACTGTTTTAAATCAGCCTTGAACCTTTCAGGCCAATGCTGACATAGTCAACTGTTTGGGACTAAACTACGTCATGAAGTTTATTTATTAAAAAAAAAGAATGCCCTCCAATCAGGTGAGCGGTTTAATTACATTACAGTTACTGATCTGAAAAATAGGTCATTGCTTACATATATCAAAAAAAGAAATTATCATAGGAAGAGGGAGGTCAGTCTCCTTGCCTGGTTCCTGTTTGCTGTCACGACGATGAAGTTTTAAGTGTGCTTGCTGAGAGAGAAGGAGAGAAGGAACACAGTAAAGACACTGCTGACTGCATGGTGTTACACTCTCTTAACTAAAAGGGCAACAAGCAAAGCTGTTGGCTGCGTAAAAAGACCTGCCTCCTGGCCAACTGAGTGAAAACGCATCTCGCACACAATCTGTCCCTGCATATTATATGCTTTGCACTAGTGTTTTTGTGCTTTACAAGTGCTTCATGTTTAAACTTTGTGGTCGAATCAGCAAACTTTACAGTTTTCCCTGTAACTGTTTGGAGAGACACTGAGAACAATACATACAACACAATGCAATTTCCTGTCTTTGCAATATGTTAGCCACATAAATTGTGTGAGCCATTCCAATGGGAAAGAGCCTTTGCCTTTTTTGTACTTTTGGTACTGCTGTCTGTGGCACAGAAGGGTCTGAATGAACTTTTCTTTTGAAAATGGAATCAATACATTTTATTGCCACCAGAGACAAGCGAGGGAATGCATGCTTGAATGGGCTGACCGTGGGAGTCTCTCTCTCTTTCTCTCTCTCTCGCTATACACACACACACAAACACACCATCTCAAAAAATGGTCGCAAAATGCAACTATGGTCACAGACTGGAGCCCTATCACACTGTCCCAATGTATTTCACACCATCAAATAATTGTCAGGGCCTTTTATTAGGGGGAAATGGGAGAAAAGGTTTAGTAAATGGATCATAAAATTGAGAGAGATTTGCTCTGCTATAGAGCCTTGGTACGCATTTCTTAGATGCGAATCACCTCACAGACCAGCAATCTCACTCACCCACTCATGGTTAGTTACTCGGCCCCTAGTGGCAGTTCACTGGCATAACACTTTGATGCATGTTTAGAATCTGTCCTCATGCTTTGCATCTAGAATTCACACGTGAGAGGAGCAGCACAGGGAAAACTGTGGTTGCAGTGTGCGCTCATTCCACATCTAATTCACAAAAGCAGCAGCTAATTATGCAATCAGCACAGGGAACCTCCCCTCTGGTCACATTGTGTGTTTGAAGTTAGGCATATAAGCGCACTAGTTGGTTGCGACCATTACAGCAGTTTAGATATAGCCAAAGAAAAAAGGTAATAAGTCAACCAGCTATCTGCCAACTTTTCAGGGAGAGAGAATATTCCTTATTGCGGTTAATGATATTCTTCAGCTGGACACAACTCAAGCAGATATCCTATAAGATCTGTGATCGCCAAATTTATGTTAGGGTTGTTACCTACAGTAGCTCTGTTTTTCTCTTTGTTTTTCGTTATCCTGATATCATAGTGCAGTAGCCTGATCAGAGACATTGCCTTAGTAAGCCATGGTAGGCTATATATGATACACATGACCATACAATGACCATAGTAGTCCAGCGCAGCGCTACAGCTTTATGTGACTACAGTGGCAGCACCTGGCAGCCCAGCCAGGACATAGAAGAGGACATAGAAGAAGAAGTAGAAATGGAGGTAATGTTAGCCAGCTAGTGTTACTGCCACGGTCTGACGGCGAGGCGGCTACACTAGCATGATTAAAGACACAAGCAGTACACCCGACAAAACAATCGATGGAGTCTCTTGTACCCTGGTTTAAGATTGGAACTAATACTAAAGAAGCTTCACTATCAGATTATCGCGAGGGAGATATTAACCCGAATCTAAACGCAAATTCATGGCTCCAGAGGCATGCTAGCTAATGCTGGACAGTGTAATGGGCGTGCAATGAGCGCATTACAGGAGAACAACCATAGCCAAAAGAACCATTACGTCAACACATGAACATTTACAAACGTTAACATGAATTGCTAAAATTGCGTGGCTAGCTAGATAAAAGTCTGCTTTAGGCAGGACAGGTGAATGGGAGAGAATACTAACAGTAATTATAGTAAACATTGTAATAGCCTAACTAGCATAGTAAATAAATAAATAAATATCAATAAAAAATGTAATGGTTGCTATTATTCATTTATTTTTTGTATAAATCAGTCAACCTGGTTTGACTGATCTTAGAAGACTGATATTGATACTGTGTGGTGGAGGTCTAATATAGGAGCTGAATACACAACCACCCAGACCCTCCGCATCAAAACACACACACACACACACACACACCAACAACAACAACAACAACATGCATGCGCACACACACACACACACACATACAGTCTTTCATAACACACACACAGAGCGAGTGTTCATTGTTTTGTTTTGTTTATTTATATATTTTGCTATTTTCTTGATTTTATTAACTGTACCTTTTTTCTTTTTAATCTCATTATTACTATTATATGCCTGATGATTATTTGATCTGTGCTTTTTCTTTTTTAAATCTCATTGTTATTTATGCTTTGGCAATATTGTCTCTGAGACAGGGAGACA
>OMKL01123669.1:0-11874 GCA_900302295.1 Parasudis fraserbrunneri
CCACCTCAAGTCAAGGTTATGTAAAACAGCCACATGTTTCCTTCAGGGCAGTTTGTAAAAGACTTTTAAAAGGTATTCAAAGGAGGGAGTGCTTCTAAGGTAATGGTACTTTGCGGCTCATTCCATGCCCAAGGTGCATAAAAGGAGAAAGCAGATTTACCAAGCTCTGAATGCACCCTGGGGACATTTAAGAGAATCCGATTAGTACATCTAGTGCTATGGTTGCTGGTATAATAAGATAAAAGGCTGGAGATATAAGTAGGTAGTTCACCTAACAATGTCTTGGCAATAAATAGCAACATGTGTATTTTTGTCCTCTGGTATAGAGAGGACCATCCTAAAGATTCATAGGGTAATGGTGAGTAAGTGAACAGGGACCACTGAGTTTACAGAGACTCATTTCAAAGTGCCAGTCATCTTCTTTGACTTTGACATGGTCAGTGGACAAACCCCTGGTGTGTGTTCATCACAGTGTGTACCTGTGTGTTTGTCAGTGTGTACCTGTGTGTTCGTCAGTTTGTCAGTTTGTCAGTGTGTACGTCAGTGTGTACGTCAGTGTGTACCTGTGTGTTCGTCAGTGTGTGCGTCAGTGTGTACCTGTGTGTTCGTCAGTGTGTACCTGTGTGTTTGTCAGTGTGTACCTGTGTGTTCATCACAGTGTGTACCTGTGTGTTCATCACAGTGTGTACCTGTGTGTTTGGCAGTGTGTACCTGTGTGTTTGGCAGTGTGTACCTGTGTGTTTGGCAGTGTGTACCTGTGTGTGCTCATCACAGAGGGGGCTGCTGCTGAAGCCTAACAGGGTCTGGAAGATGCCTTGTTGGTCACACAGTTCATAGCAGTATCGATCTGTGACACCTTCCTCCAGCACGCTGAGGATCCACTCCCGCTCCACCTTGTGCTGAGGAAGAAACACTTTGCATTTGTGATCCGGGCCAACGATGGCCTAACGGTTAGAGACATAGGCTTGCGACTAGAAGGGCACTGATTTGAATCCCCACTCTGGCAGGAAAATATGACTGGGGAAAGTGAACGAGAAACACTCTCCCATCCCTCAACAACCTTGGAAGTGCCCTTGAGCAAGGCACTTAACCCCCAACTGCTCAAGTTATACTGGGCGGCTCCGAGGTGTAACTGTGTGTATCTGTATGCATGTGTACAGGGCATTGCTTAACGAGAGCAAACATGCTCAGCAGATCTTCCCTGGATAAAGAAAAAAGTACAAAAATAAATAAATAAACAAATAAAAGAAAAAAAAGTTATCAAGGCTAGCCCTCTGCTCTCTTTAGAGATTTTGACAGATAACTATAGTCAGATAACAGTCTATATAAACATCAGCTAAGCGAAACAAACCACAGACGAAGGTTGTCTGCTGTTGGTGTAAGCAGAGTCCGTTTGGATAAACATTCAACTGACAGGCTGAAATCCTTCAGTTGTGAATGATACAGAGGTGG
Source organism: Parasudis fraserbrunneri (assembly GCA_900302295.1). NCBI lineage: Eukaryota > Metazoa > Chordata > Actinopteri > Aulopiformes > Chlorophthalmidae > Parasudis > Parasudis fraserbrunneri. The sequence goes on from OMKL01123669.1 coordinate 1,453, forward strand.
AAACAGCGGCTGCCTGCGACACCATTACCTCCAAGTCAAAGCCATAGAAGAGCTTGAAGAACTCGGGAACTCGTCTGAAGTCCAGGCTCTGGTGGGACAGCAGGAACCTGTTTACCATCGCGTACATGTGGTCCTCTGAGGAATCAAACAGACGACAAATCTCAAACAAACACCGTTATTTTAAATACACCACCATGCGCCCAGTCAAGCGGGTTAACAAGTCATATTTTGAAGTTTGTTAAAGAGCATATACAGACCTGGCTTAAGCATCTGCTGGGCTACTTTGGCGATATACGTGGTCAACACAAATGGGAGTCTAAGATTCTGTTGCCGAACACCATTTTTCACCATATCCATCAAGTAGAGCAGCTGCAAACAGAAAATTCCTCACTATCATTGTGCTCATCATCATGGTGGTTTTTATGTTGTTATTTACGGTGATTTTACTTTAGAATTTGTGAATACACTTGTAACATTTTACTGAAGACTTTCTGTGTACCTGTCTCTTCTCTCTCAAGCGAGCACCCTCTAGGTGCTGGTAGAAGGCGCTGAGAACATGGTAGGCTGCTGCTCTCACTTTGGGGTCATAGCTACTCAGGGCCATGACAGTCACCCCGAGGGCATGGCTGGATACAAACTTGACACAGTCAATCACAGACTCTGTCACGCAGAGGGAGAAAAAGGTAGCCGTCTTAAGAATCAAGAACAAAATCCATCAGCTAACTTAAAGGGACATTCCACCGCAAAGCAGCATTAAACTCATTTACCAGACTGAGGCATAACTGATTCATTCTCTCTATGTGGCTGGCCAAAGCAACCTCTGCTCAGAAATATCAGCAGTGGATTAATTTGTTAGAGCTATATGTCATATTGACATGTAACTCCATCCTCACTCAATTTTGAAGAACTACAACAATGGAGTTTCCTGATACCTCGATCATCTCTCCATCAGCTTCCCACTCTCTCTCGCCAGGTAACAGAGTAACCAGAAGTAAAAACGAAGCCCTCCCCTCCTAGTATAGTCCATTGTAAAGCAAGAAGCTAGAGCATGCACAGTAGTTTAGGGCTATATCTCTGGCTTGACGATATGCACAGAGCTGGCTGTGGGCTCATTTTACTCTGTAGTAAAGCAACTTTTCTATCAACACAAGAGAGACCCAGAGTGGAATTCCCCTTTAAGAGTCACAAAAGTTGTGAAATATGCTCACCTGGCCGCAGCATAGAACTGAACAGAGGCAAAAGGAAACAGGGGTCATATGAATTCCCAAGGTTCTTTGCATCACTTTCATTGTAAAGCAGTTCTTTGCCCTCCTGTAACAGAGCATAGGTTGGAGAACATGTAGCAGCACATGAAAATAAATGTCTTAAATATATATAAAATAAATGGAGCAATGGAGCAAAATAGCAATGGAGACATCATTTTGTTCTCTAGTTGATTGACTGAGCTCTTGTCTTCTTGTTAGAAGGACTAACACTGGACAACAGATAAATATGATTTTTAGGGTGCAAGCCCCAAAGGGACAAAACCCTATTGTAATTGGTGGTTTTATTATTATTATTCAGCTGTTGCTTTTTATGCAATTCGGCATGCTGATAGACCAGCAAAAGTTACGTGATGACACAAAAAGATGGCCGCATCTCATGAGCCATATACTGTCAAGATGTGAAACTTGCTACACTTATGTATTTCCTCATGATAAACAATTTTGTCTCAAGGATGCATCAAGTCCGCCAGTCTTGCACCAATTTGAACCAAACATGCAGCATATCTTTAGGGGACATAGTTACGCATTTGTTATTCAATCCAGATTAATTGTTTGAAAAACATGGGTGCTGTGAACAAAAAAGTTTGTGGAAATGGCGCAAAATACATGCATGACCACATGAACATCAAAAGTTGCTCGCATTTCTTCGTTTCCAATACGGAAGTGGATCAGTAATCTCTGTCGGTTACAATGACACCAAAGGTTTGCAGATTAGTTAAAAAATGCCAGAGATACAGCCATTTTAATTTTCACATGAATCGCCCATAGAGTTCCATTCATTTTATTTTATCGAAGAGTTCTCATTTTTTCCAGGTGTTGATAAGGTGTTTTGGCTGGTAAGGTGTTTTGGGTGATAGTTATGCATTTTTTGTCCAAACCAGCTGAACCGGCTGAAAAATATGGGTGCTGTGAACAAACAACGTTTGTGGAAATGGCGTAAAATACATGCATGACCACATGAACATCAAAAGTTGCTCGCCTGACTCCGTTTCCAATACAAAGGTTGATCAGTAATCTGTCGGTTACAATGACACCAACATTTTCACATGAATCACCCATAGAAGTTAGTTTACGTTGGTAATGTTTGTAAACACTGGAAGAAAACGGATCCATATTATGATTAACAATGGTTTAAGACCAATAAGCTCACTTTCCATCAACAGATCAAACTCTTCCAGAATGTATGTGAATATACCTCACATTTATATCATTAAAAAAAATCCTGGATTGGGGCTTTAAATAAAATAAACGCAAGTAAATTAGAGTCGGATGCCAACCTGAAGGATGAGTCTGCGTTGCTGGGGGAAGTGTGCGATGGTGTGGAGCATCCTGTCTGCACTGAGCAGAGCCAGCAGGTCCTCAGAGCTGGCCTGCTGCCACAAGGAGGCGCCCATGCTTTTCCTGGCCTTGTGGTGCTCCACTGCTGCTGGGCCCCACAACAGAGATCTGGAGTTCAGAACGCACCGTTACAATCAGTGTCCCCTTCACACACATGCACTATGCACACTCTACAAAATCACTTCAACTTACTGGAATTTCAACAGGCTGATGTTGTTCTTTTCATATTCCTGAAGGAGTAGTAACACTTTCTGATCTGCAAATCAAGAACAGGTGTGAGAGGAGGAGACGGGAAGACCTCTAAAACACATGTGTGCCAGGGTTGGGATCGATTCACATTCAATTCAGTGAATTCAAGAGGTGGATTTTCTTTCAAATTCAAATCTTGAAAAACTATAGCGGCATGAAAAGGTTGTACTGTCAAACCTGTTGACAAGTAAATGAAAAAGGACATTCAATCATCATCAAGTAAAAAGCAATTTCTGTTTAAATTTTTAATTGATTGACTTGAAGGTCAGTTGATTTCAACCCTGGCACTCACTCTCTCTCTCACACACACACACACACACGTCTATAAATGTCTTTACCTGTAGTGCTCAGCGTGGCTCCATATGCTCCCAGTAGAACAACAAAGTGATTGATATTACAGACTGATGGACATTTCTTCACCAGGCAGAGAAGAAGGGACACCAACGCTTCTAGAATTGATGCAAAATGAATATATGTAATATATATATATATATATATGATAGTAATATAATTTGCAGAACATGAAACATATAATTGTACTCCATCCCTTTACTACATTCAACTCGTTGTACGAATTTCTATGATTGAGGTCATGATTCGATTTGATTTTTCAATTCTTTATAGATAAAAACATATTCATACTATAGAGGTCTAATTATAGGTTATATATACTACACAGCTTGGTTTGGCTCAGAAAAAGAAACAATGAAAATGAGCCTGCAACGTAATGCTAATAGCAGTAGCCGTACCACCAGTTAAACTGAGAGAAAAACATTAGAGACCCAGGGAAGAGAAGGAGAGAAGGAGAATTGTCGGCACAGTTTGAAATTTCAACACACTGAATTGAACGCACATTTTTTTTTATTTTCAATTCTGTATTGAGATCGTTACACCCCATACCTCGTAACAATTTACCTTTGGTCTGGTAATCTCCACTAAGGTCCTGCTCGGAGACCAGCATGGTGGGCAGGAAGAGCGAGTGGCTACTGGCCATCATGTGCATGGTGGCTAAGGGCAGCAGGTCCCCGGGGGCATCACTGCCTCCGTACATCAGCTCCAACAGGTGAGTCAGGGTGCTTAGGAAGCGGTGGTCTCGGTAGCGATATCTTGAGAGGGAGATGGATGTTTTAGGTTAACACATGATGTGTATCACAACATCAAGCGAAATGCATGAAGCGTGAATATATGATGTATGACATCAAACATCTTACTTCAATCCGGTCTTGACAAAACTGTTCCATTTGGATGGCATGATATCTTCAGGAAATGTCTGAGGAAAGAAATTTTTGATCAATTATGACATGCAAGAAATAAAGTTTTTACATTCTAAAACAATTTATGTATGAGGAAAATAAACCCACAAGAAGTCGTTGCAGTCTCTCCAGGATGCTCTCTTCTTGAGCTGATGGGGCACTGGCCTGCTCTTTGGAGTGACTGTAAGAGGAGATCAGCCAGTTGAGGGCAGAGGTCACCACAGACTTCCTCCAGGTTTCTTGCTCCTCTGGAGCCGCCAGCTTTTCACTGACAGCATCTACGAGCTGCCACCTGAAGATGAGACAAATTCATTTAGGAACAGCCAAAGACTTTTGAAGGGCAAGCACATCACAACAAAATCAAAATGTTGGTATATTTTTCGGACATACTATAACATTAGCATGTTTTTTGTCAGTGAGATGTTACCTTTCAAAATGGCTCACTGTCTGAAGTGCTGTTGGCAGTTTGCTGATCAAGTCCATGATGTCCTTGACCTGTGCGGCCAGCTTGACTAAGTTAGCCAGAGTTTCAACACGCTGAGACACAGAGTCTTCTGCCTTGTCGCCCAGCACAGACACGCACAATCTGGCCAGCAGAGCTTGTTTCAAGGCTTCCAAAACACTGATTTGCACTGCAAGACATTGGCACAGGGGAAAAAAAGCAAAGATATCATACAAAGGTATGAATGGCAACGCAATAAAGTAATGAATATATATATATATATATATATACATATATATATATGTGTGTATATAAATTCTGCCACATACTACGGCTTGTTCTACTTTAACTGAACTTCTTTACTACAAACCATCTTTAGGTCTGGCAGGATCCTCCCTGCTTGCTGTCTGTAGGTATGTGTTGACCAGAGGGAGGAAGGCCTCTGTTTGCTCTGAGAGCTGCTCCATGTTCGCTGGCTCCAGGCACCACAGTTCAAAGCGGAGGCGGTGGGTGGAGCAGTTCTGCAGCAGGAGGGAGCCGATGGCCAGGGTGGCTGGGAGAGGCTTCCGCAGGCAGTGCAGCAGCACGTCCGTGTGGATGAACTTGGTGCTGCCCGGCTCACTGGTGAGCATCTGGAGCAGGAACGCCTCCAGCGAGGGGCTGGAGCAGGACAGTAGCAGGGTGCCCAGGCCATGGAGGTGGGCCTGGGACAGAGACAGGTGGGGGTCCTGGGAAGGGTTAGAGGTTCTCTCTTTGAGGATGTGAAGCGCCGCGAGACCGTACACACTGAGCTCGGCTGGACGGTCACCATCGCCAGGGGTGATGAGGCTCCCCTCGGGGAGGAGCAGCAGGGCGGAGACCACCTCCCTCAGACGAGAGGAGTCCATGTAGCCATGGAGAGAGAGGAGGGCTCGGAGGGGTCGGGACTGCTTCTCCGGGGCCCGGGAGCCCTTCTCTCTCAGCTCTCTGAGCACAGCACTATCCACAGCCCTCAGGTAGCTGCAGAGGAGCTCCAGGTGATCCAAGTCTCGCAGGGCGGGGGCGCTGGTCTCCAGGAGGCCCAGGATGCCGTCAGTCAGCTGGCCACACAGGCGCTTCAGTGTGACAGGGTTCAGAGTGTGGGGAGGCAAGGCAGACAGCTCCAAAGCCAGAAACCACTGCTCCAGACACGGATGCTTGAAGATGGAGCTCAGTGCAGCCACAAGAATCTAAAACATGGAAACAGTCATGTCATGCACAGAATCGCGTTAAGAAAATTAGGAAATTAACTTGATATCCGTCATCAGAGGGAGTTTCTCTATCAAACAGCATGAAATCAAACACTTGTCTCCAACCTGCTGGTTGTTGGTCTCTGGTGCAGATGATGGGCTGGTATCCAGGAAGAGGTCAGATCCCTCTTGGAAGCTCACTGCCACTGGCTCCGGGGTTGCAGCCTCCTGAAATCCCTGGAGCTTGGTCACCACGTCCTTCAGTATTCCAATTAAAGCCATCAAAACTGGAACCGCTGTGTCTTTGGGGAGCTGTGTGTAAAAAGGAACAGTACTGTTAAATACATTTTGTAGGATTTGACAGTTAACTTTCGTTGGGAATCCATGCCGATTTCTGCTCTTACCGTGCCAAAGTTGTCCACTGTGGACTTGATGTAGAGTAGAATCTGCTTGACAACCACTGGAAACTCAGCCATCTCCATGGTGACCAGAGACACCTCCACATTACTCCGGAAGGTGTCATCAAGGAAGGCCGAGGGTCCTTGGATATATGCAGCTTTCATGGATTCCGTGAAAGAAGTAGGGGCTGGCAAGTGTTTGGAATGGCTTTCAGAGGACTTGAACTGTGAAACATATAGAAAGAAAAAAGGTTTCTTAAAAACATTTCTAGAAATGGTTATATCTTATGTTAACAGTGATAACACTAGGAAATGCTGACCAGTTCCTCCTGGCACTGCTGTGGCAGCCATCTAGAGTAGTACTGATGAAGATGTATGATAGAGGGATGAGGAGCGCCAGAGTCCTCCAAGGATCCAAGCTCTTTATCATACTGCAGCAGAGCCAGGCACAGAGGGAGGGGTTCTCTCTGGCAGTGGAGCACGTCTGAGAGTACTACTGCCATGTACTCATACACCACACCTAGGGTTGAGAACGAAACAAAAACAAAAAACCACACTGTGCATTATTATCAATGTCATAATTGGGCATTAATCACTCATTAGGACAGTGTTGAGGTCTCTGACTCATAGCCTATGAAGTCAAGTGAAGTTGATTTGTATAACCCAATATCACAATTACATGTCTCAATGGGCTTCACAAGCCCACATTAAAATGGAACAATTCACCCTGACCATAACCCTCACAAGGGGTCATAGTACCTTTCCTTGACCAATGTCATAATACCAGCCCAAATACCAATTCTGAAATGTTCTTGTCCATCAATGTGCTGTGATATTAGAGGTAGGACATCTTTACCCTCCTGTGCCTTCAAGGCTGCTGGCAGTTTGTTGCGGGCCTCGAGAGCAGCCGGTACCACCGCACTGAAGGGGAAGGTTTGGATGATGAGGTCATCACTAAGGGACGGCCCAAATTCCTCCATCTCTCCTTCGTTGCTTTCCATAATGACATCCACCATGTCTAGAACATCTGGAAGACGTCAGCAGTTTAGTATAGAAGCCACACATTCACAGAGGCTCAAGACAAGTGGACATCTACTGAAATTGTATCTCTGAAGTCCCTACCATCGATGTGTGAGATGGGGATGCTGGCAGCGTCTCCCTCCTGGCCGCTCAGGTTAGCTTGCAGGTAAGCCGCCTCCTGGACCAGGCCTGCCACCTTATCTGTGTATGTGTACGGGTTGCACACCAACCGCACCAGTACCTGGGGAAAGACCAAACCATTTATAGACAATCAGTCACATCGGTTAGGATTAAAAACTTAAAGTGTATGGGAGTGTGGTCGTTTGGAGCTTACTCTTAACCAAGATGGCTGCCTCTTCTGTTCTGGAATGCTGATTGATTATGACATGACATGCCCACTCAAGTGATATAATGTATCCCTCTTCTGGAGACAATAACAAATAGGTAGGGGATAGAAATGCTGACAGAAAAAAGGATTTATCCAAAGAGGACAGAGATGGTCTCACCCTCTCTAGGAAGTGGATGACAGTCTCTTGTTGAGCTGTCTCCAGCCTGGCCAGGTGGTTGAGCCAGAGCTCCAGCTCATTCCAGGTGTACTCAAAGATGCCACTGTCCTTTAGCACCTGTATACAACAGAGCAAACACAAAACATTATAACCATTTTGAATCAAACCATTACATGGTGAAATGTATTTGAATGTATTCAAATTAAAATGCTTGCAATTTCAAAATAATGCATTTATTTGAGTGTCTGATGTAGTAGTGACTAATGTATAGCATGGATGCAAAGCAGTGCTTCTCACCACACGAGGCTGGTCCCACATCACACCATAATGTCACAGTTAAATGACTAAATGTAAAATGTAATATAACTACAGTTTCATGAAAGTATCACTGTGCTTCAAACTCCTGCAAATTATGTCAACACTGTATGCTGCCAAACTGCAAGGATGCTTTCCCAATGCTGCGTTCTGATTTAAAGCTAAAGAGACTAAAGCATAACACGGAGCAATGCTATCTCATTCCCCAAAATGGCTCTGCATAAATTAACTGGGCCACGTGTTGGACTGTGTTAAAACAGAAATGTTTGTTTCTAGGTCAATGTGTAGAGAAAATACCAGGAATCTGACCAGGGTATGGTTACACCGTTTAAAGATGGCTCAGAAGTCGCCTCACGAAACCACATTAAAAACAATAGATGCATGTTGTAGCTGTAGCGAAGCTTACAGACAAAAAGGTAAGCACAATCTCTTTGTTGCCAATGGGGATGTCTATAAACGTCAATTACCATTCATACCCGATCAAAATCCAGCAGCCCAGAAACTTCAAATCGTAGAAGTGAAAAGTCGCTAGACCTCAAATCAAGTGAGCAGTTTTGGTCTATCCCTGTTAGACTATCCATCATGACATATTCGTTCTGTCAGAGCATCAGAGTAGAAGTGAAATTCCTAAGTACAGTATTGACTGGATGTTTTTTCTCTGAGCCATGTATAACCGGTGGTCAATGGCTACTGTCCCCGATGAGCCTCAAACCGTGAACCCTCTGCTCACCAGTACCATGTGACCACGACAGCTTTATACCAACCAGTCTTATCCGGTCTACACCCTGAGAAGAATCCAATTCAGGTAACGAAGCAGGAGTACTTCCATGTAGGATTCATTTTACACCAAGGGGCTATTACTATGTGATTTCAACGTCATTACAAATTCAGATTAGGCGGTATGACAGATTGCTATGACATTGTTATGATATTGTTATTATTGTTATGACTGTGCCGGGAGAGAGAAATATTTCCTTACTTTAAGGACGAGCATTCTGGTGGAGGTTTTCAGGTGGCTGTTATTGCTACTCGCAAACATCTTGAGAAGCAGGTAAAACACAGACTTCTCTCCAGATGTTGATACTGTATCTGCAACATCCTGGGGGAAAAGACATACATTATAAAACAAGAGACAAGACAAGTTCATAAAATATATAATACCTACTTATCAAAAAAAAAAAAAAGAAAATGTTTAATTAAAATTGCGGGACATTTGGTATGAGTGAAACCAACAGTTATGTTACTCCTTCACCTGTATGCAGAACCAGGAGAACTTGCTGGCAGGGAGATCCAAGGCCAACTGCAGTATTTGGTACTGCAGAACAGGGGGAACTTCTTCCCTCATGCCTTTCTCAGACACGATGCCTGGAGAGGGTAAAAGCAAAAGAGCTTTTGAAGGCTTATGCTGCAAAACCCGTCACATAATCTCCGTGATCTAAATGCAAATGACATCTACTCGGCGGAGAAACCATTACCTTTCAACAGCTTGCTGAAGTCAAATTTGCACTGGCTCACCAGATGTGGCACAACCTTCTGATACAGACATATGACCTGGAGAATAAGAGCCTTCAGCACAATGACTTCAGCTGTGTCAGCACCTGCTAAACACAAGAAACACAGGGACAGGTCAAAAGGCATTCTCCACAACACCGCCTATTCAACAGGACTGTTCAGAATATGCAATAGGCATTAATAATGTTATTACCAAGCACTTCAGGTTGAGCATCCATGTCTATGGAGCCGTCTTCATTCTTGCCTTTCTTTTCTTCACCCTCCCCCTTATCCTTCTTTGTCAGCGATTGCCACTTTGACACAATGTTTGCAATGTCTGGCAAAATCTAAAACAGGGACACAAAAGTGGAAGGCGGCAATTTTATCTATTAACCTTAAAAGGACCATACCAGTCTAAATATTAGTTTTAGCCTGTTTACTAATCTAACTAAAACCACATTTTACATTACCATAGCTTACTTTTTAGATTTTTTTTTTTTTTTTTTTATGTGAACGTTATGGTGATAACGTGATATAAGAAACCTACCCAAAATGATCTCCTGGTTGTGCTAACAAATTGGTAGCTCCTTAGAAAACATGCATCTCTCTCTCTCTCTGTGCATATACTTCCTTGTTTACATTCATGAACTCACCGCTTTCCATATCGTCTTTCTGGTGCAATGCACACACTGATTTCTCTGATAAGAGGCAACCAATTTGTTAGCGTGACCAGGAGATACATTTATCATAGGTTTATCGCCATACTGGTATGGTCCTTTAAGAATTACATTGTCAAACACACAAAAATACAAAGTACATAATTACTTTTTTGCAGGTATCATGTGACACTTTCATTACCTTGCTTAGTGTCTCCCTGTACTGCTGCACCAAGTCCTCCATCATGTCTGCAGAGTATATGTCTGACCTCTGCCACACA
>OMKL01123669.1:12116-23005 GCA_900302295.1 Parasudis fraserbrunneri
GGGTAGTTTTAGGACTGGGCAATTCAATATGATAATTTATCATCTTTAAATGGGATCATATCGTGATGAAATCATGACATCGAGATATCATTATACACAATTCTGTTGACTAAATTGATAATAACAACCCATTTCACGTGAGCAGATATCACGATATGTATCAATAGAGACAAAATCCTTATGATTATCATGATATTGATTTCTTCCATATTGCCCAGCCCTAGGTAGTATTCTGACTTTTGAACTGATGAACATACAGTATATATACATACACACACATATATATATATAGGTTTACTGACTTACATTGAGGCCCTGTCTAAAGAAGGCCTTGTTGCAGACTGGAGGTAGAGATGTCACCGTGACCATGGAAAGCAGACGAGGTAGAGGGATGAACTCTCGGGTTTGGAAGACTTTGGACACTTCTGGCTGAGCCTCATAGATCTGATGAGTAAATGTGAAGAGGTTAACTATTAGAAAAAAGCCTGGCAAGGTATCCATATTATTCCATTACATCCTCACCAGGCATATTGGTAGGCAAACAACAGGTGAATCAAATAACAAGTGGCCAATTAGCTGTTTCTATGGCACTGCACACAATACCGTCAGGAGAGGTATGACATGTCATGAGAAATGAATGAGCAAACATTAAAATTAAAAAAAAAATAATATTAGTACCAATTATTACCTTCTTAAGCAGATTGATGTTGTCCTGCCAAACACTTTTGAGACGTGGGGTGAATGAATACTGAGTCTCTTTGAAGTATCTGGGCAGAATATCAGGGCTAACTCTGAGTGTGCTGACCAGCAGCTCTGCCACCAGTTCATCCTCTGTGGCCTGCTTCAGCCCCACCAGAAACTGCAGTAGGACAATGTTGCCAGCCCTGGACAAGCAACACAATTATAAATAAATCATGAAAAAGTTGCCAGGAGGACAAGTTGGACTCTCCATCATTCAGACTAATTACCTGCCGGCTGTTCCGAAGCTGGGGTCGTAAAAGCTGAGGCCATGTTTCCGGGAGCAGCATAACTCCAAGAGGAAATTGTGGACAAGTTCCCGCACCACCATTTTCCCAAACTCCTGTGGGTTCTCAGCCATCTAAAACAATGAAGATAAAGTAGTCCAATGCATGTTTTCTACAGTTAAAAATGGCAATCGCCAGTGGGGTTTCATTTTGAATATTTTTGCAACAAGTTGACACGCTGCTATGTCACAAATGCCATAAGTAATACATGAACATGTAACAAAAGCAGATATAAGGACTAAATCAGCATCCAACATGAATGTGCCATATAGATGGTATGAAACTCTTGTTCAGGCATTATGAATGATATATTATAAGCCAGAGTTTATGTTAATTATTATAGATGAGTCTCACCTTGCTCTCATCAGTGCTCACATCCACAATCCCGTTCCATTTATACAGAGATGCTATGTTGGCTAACACGACAGGTGTAAAGAAACGTACTTTCTGGGTCTTGCTTATAGCCTTGTTCTGTACAACCTGCAGTGACAAAGATAGAATTACAATACCAGCATCAACATCTTCAATGGAAATTTGTACACATCGTAAATATATGTATGAACCCCTATCTATTATAAAATAAGTTAAAAGTTGGAGAAAAAAAAGAAAGTGTGACAAATAGCCAAGCCATCAACTTACTCTCGTCTTCAGGGCAGATAAAATCAGATTGACAATGGAGACCCTATCCTCCTTCAGCCCTGTATTTAGGATCTCTGGCAAGAAATCTGAAATCAAAAAGTAGACAGAACATGCACCCAATGAGGTGCTGACTATTGGGAATGAAACTGATAAAAAGAAAAAACCTGCATACTCCTCTCCACACATTGCTTTCACCAGAGTGTTATTGGGTTTCGCCCTGCTGAAAGCAATGCGCTGAAATGTTGGTGCGTTAATAAATGAGTAGTGTGTGACTTTTGTCTTTTTATCAAGAAACCTGAAATACCAAATAAACATGTCGACAACGCATCAAGAAATCTTGACATGTGTACCTTATAGCCCCACAACAAAATATTACCTTTCATCTCTAATAACTGCCCAATTGTTGCATTGTCACCAGACACCAAGAAGGAGAGGGCAAACTGAATAAAAGCCATGCGAACATCAGGTCTCCCCTGGAAAAAGGGCAGAAGAGAATCTAAGCAGGTATACGTTATATATATATAGAAGAATCAACTGTAATATACACTGGCAACTGAGAGGGGCAACTCTCTCCTACATCTCACCATCTTATCTTTTCTCCTTGCCAGTCCAGACAGGCCTTTATTGAAGTGAATATGACTGTAGACCTCTCTGGCTGCCTCTGGACCCTGGGATACCATGGCAGACAGGAAACTGAGGCACTGGCGAACAAACCTGTTACCAAGGAAGGAATACTCAGTGAGAGGCGGTGAGTGGCAACGTTTCCCACAGGTTCTTAGGTTCTTTGAGGTGGCAAGCTGGGACGGGCAACAGCATTATTCTATCAGTTCAGGAAAGCCATTTGAGGTGGGCCACCACAAATAAATCTATACATGGGGAAACAGTGCACTTTAAGATATGGCAGCACGCTCACCTGTGATCTTCAGAATGGAGAGAACTCTGTATGAGTTTCATGTAGCTAGAAACAGCCTTTTTCACAATGGTGGTGCCAACCATGCTGAAGTGAGACAGGTCACTGGCTGTCCTCAGTAAGATCATCTCCAAGCTCTGGAAGATCAGCATCATCTGGACAGAAAGCAATAGACTTCCTCATTACAGCACCACCAAGCATGAACACGCTTTGTTTGGATATCAACATGATTACACTGCTGATAGAAATGGTTGACAGGGAGAGGATTCTCTTACCTCCCTCTCTACTTGCTTTTCTCCTTCCAACAGTTTGAATATTTCAGCACACTCCATTGAGATTTTAATGTAGCCTTCAACAACATCATACAGATCAGAACATGGCAACTTCTTTGCAGTTGATATGAATGTCTCCAACCCTGCAGGCATTAAACCGAAGAAATTAAAGTTTAGCAAAGAAAATTACTGCATATCACATGAGCCAAATTAATGTTAGGTGGACAACTTATTTTGTTGTTTATTTAAAATGGCATTCATACACTTACCCTTCATTGCTTTAATTGGGTCTTTAAGCATGGCTTTAAAAACTGTTCCATTGAACTCTGTCAGTTTCTCTTTTTTAGCGGGTGTGTTCGACCCTTCCGAGTCTTCACTAGGACGTTTTGTCGCCATGTTTTCACAGAGGATAAACGTTAATAGTATTTACTTAAGTCATTACATTTCAACGACACTATAGCATCAGTCAGTCTGCCACACGCATGTTATGGTAGGAACATAACAGTGGGTAACTCAATAGTCTTCCGTACGAGAAACGCTGGCGACTGTACTTTGGTTCCGTGTGCGTTGTTGAGGTCTATGGGAGGCACACACTTACTCAAACGCACCTCATAGGTACTTCTCATAGGTACTAGCTATACATTCAAATTGAGCTTTTAATTCTGCGTAAGGGTTTACACTATCAAGCTGGTTGCAGGTTCACCCAGAGCAAATGTGTAATGTGACACTAACACCCTGTGATCAAACATGGAATATTAACATGTTGAAAGTATTTTCACCTGAAAGCTTATGAAATCACAATTACCTGTCCCATTACTACATATATATATATATATATATATATATAGAATAATGATTGTTTCTGTCCATTGCTATTTAGCATACTGCACACATATGTACCAATGCAGTTCACATTGCTTCCAGCATAGAATTAGAAACGCTTTGGTTTGTTGCTTCTGTTACTGATCTGTGACATCATCAGCTTCTAGACGGTGGAAGACATGAAATGAAGGTTTCTCAGAGACATTAAAGTCATTCTTCAGTGCACACAGTGAAGGAGAAACTGCAGAGAATAGCTCTTATTTATTTTTAGAAATTATTTTGAATTCTCAGTGACGTTTAAACATTGATAATTAACACATGTTTAGTGTGGAAATTATATCAAAATCTGTGCTGAGAGACCAGAGCAGTTCTGTCTACATGAGGGTGCCAGAAAGAGGTTGTGACATCATATAGATCTCATGCTTTTTGGACTAAACCATTAGATATTCTTATAGGGATTTCTAACAGGGGTAACAAAATCTGTGCCATATTCACTGTCTATGGAGCAGTCCCAGATTTTACATCCAGTGACATCACACATTTGACATCTCTCTCTCTCTCTCTTCATTTCTAGCTTTAGGATTGTGTGGTGCATGTTCAAAAACACTGAATTGTCCTGGGGCACAGTGACTAACATATGTGAATACTTAAAATGGGTGGCATTAACATTGTCCATCTATCCCACAATGCAAAGCATCTTGCATCCTCTTTGGCTGTAAGTAAGCATCAGAGGGCTCACTTCCTCTCAGCCCAAAGCCAACAGACATGGGACAGGCATCAAAGAAGCTGACAGATTTTGTAATAAAATATTTTCTCAATTTGATGTAAAAACTAGCCAAATCAGTAGCCTAGCTTAACCTCATTGTCTGTAAATTTTCAAAAAAGGTGAAATATGTCATCATCATGCACCAGAAATATAACAATAATCCGAATGACAATCCGAGTTTAACATGTCAATATATTTCTAAGACCCAAATATTACAAATCTGTTGCTCTGTCAAATAAGCCTCCTCAAAATTATCAAAATTACCTTTGAGGCTGTCGTATACCTGTTAATGGCAGAGCAAAATAATACCACAGAGATCAGTTGTAGCAAAAACAAACCAAAAAAATGGCATTTGATAATGAGACAAAACAACAACCAATAATCATGACTGTATAGTAATAATGAAAGATACACATTTAAGTAATGATGGCAGTAGGATATGCAGTAAAACAAACAAACAAACTACAATATATTGACTGTCAACATACCGCTCAGCACTGATGTGAATGGTGACCTCTTCACAGGGCTTCAGTACTTTACATGCCTCTTAGCATCTCCCACTCCTCTAGCGACAAGGTCATCAGGCTGGGGTTGACCAGGGCAAGTGTGGCAATGATGGCATCCTTTTGCTGAACAAATGTTGTCAACATGTGGTATGTGGAGTTCCATCTGGTCACCACATCTTGCTTGAGCCTCAACTCCTCAAGGCCCATCTGCTGTTGTCTTGCTCTCAACCTTTCTGCTGCAACAGTGCTTCTGTGAACATTTTCAACAACATTTTTCACTTTCTCCACCAGTGGTAGGACTGTCTTTAAACTTTCCCTAACTACCAAGTTTAAAGTGTGGGCAAAACATGGTATGTGCATCCATCCCACTTTCTTGACTGCTGCTTTGATGTTTGATGCATTGTTCCGAGACACAGGCAACAACTTTCTCTGAGATGCCCCAGTCATCAGCAAGTATTCTGAGTTCTTCTGACAGGTTGTCAGCCATGTGTCTTTCAGTGAAAGCAAAGCAGTCAAGTAAAGCTGCTGACAATTTGAATTCACTGTCAACAAAATATCAGGTTTCAGCCGTGTAGCTTTTTGTATTATTGTATGTCCAACAGTCAGACACACAGCAGATGCAGAGCTCACTTTGTTTTGCAATTCCTCTCTGTGTTGGGCATACATCTGAGGCAGCATTGATCTTGAAATTGGTGCCCTGCTTGGCAAAACATAAGAAGGATCAAGGGCCTTTCTGTAGGGCCTAAAGCCCTTGTCCTCTACAATAGAAAAGGGCCGGAAATCTGTAGCAATCATCCTCATCAGCTCTTCATCCACCTTCTTCTGCCTGATGGGTCCAACTGGTCTTACAAAACTCCTAATGGATGTTTGTACACTACGGTAGACCTCCTCTCTCCGTAGCAGCAGCAGCACTGCTGCCTGCTCCACAACTGGCCACGTGAGCTGCACCCACATCTGCAGGGAGTGTAGGCACGGTGGCCCCGCTAGCTGAGGATGCTGCAGATTGACTTAGGTGTTCTTCTTGTCGCACCTGTGCCAGCAATGCCGTTGGATGTTTAGTGTTGAGATGGCGTCTCATATGTGAGGTTGATCCACCAGAATAGGAGAGGCATATTTGACATTTTGCCTTCCCAGCACCCCTTTCCTCAAACTGAATCCAAATCCCACTTCTTCTCTTTCTGCTGCTCATCCTGTAGTCACTATGTCAGCATCTGTCTGTCTGTCTGTACCTATCTGTTATTGGGACCTTTATGGGGTGAGGGGTGTCAAAAGGGTAGGAGTTGGAAACATCTCCTAACCTGGAAAATCTTTGAGAAGGTGCAGGTGGAGGAGGAGGCATGAACAATGCTCCTGTATTGTGCACACTAACTACCCCCTTTTCAGCCTACCTAATTGTTCCCTGCCATGCTCATGTTTATAGGGTACTTCATCATATTGACTTTTCAATTACAAATCTACCATGAGATGGATGTGGCCACAGTATCCCACTTGCTATACAAATGCGTATTACTTACATTGGCTCTGGTATTTACATTGTTGCAATTTTGTTAAGTTGGCTTGACAAAGGGCTGGAAATCTGTAGCTTGACAAAAGACAACTTATTGATATTGTAAATGGCTTTTTTATCACTGTTACTCCTCCTACAGCTTTGAAGCTACAAACTTTCTACACAGCTTACAACTCACTCAAATTATGAATGTTGTCACCCCCCCCCACACACACACACACACACACACATACACACCTTTCCTCTCCTTTTTATCAATTCATGCCACATTTAACCTGTGATTGGCAAATTTTTCAGCCAACTTTCACAACTTTAACACTGTTTGTCGTAGATAGTTGGGGGACAGCTTGTTGGACTCAAGAAAGGGTCATATGTCATATGTCCCACCCCTTTTCCTGGTTTGTCTATCTTTAATCCCTCAGAACTATTAGAGAGTTGGGGGATGGCTTTTTGGAAATGTAATGGCTTTGTCAAGCCAACTTAAAGTTTGTTCACACACAAACATTGTAGTTTAGACTCATGTTAAACTCATGTTAGACTCATGTATGGAGGTAGGCAGTGCACTGCACATGTAGCTAGCAAGGCAGTCAGATATGCATATCTCCTGAACAGACAGATAGATAGATAGATAGACAGATAGATAGATAAATAGATAGATAGATAGATAGATAGATAGATAGATAGATAGATAGATAGATAGATAGATAGATAGATAGATAGATAGATAGATAAAGGTACCCCTCTTGGTATTGTGCTTTGTTTACATCTTTTGTTTTTGTCTGATGTTTGGGTTAGATTTCAGTGGGTATAGGGTAGGAGTTGCTACTGCTGGCCACACCTCAGGCTCTGCCAAGAGAGGTCTGGAGAAATTCACAGTATAATAAGTTACCCTCCAACCCACACATCAGACCAAAACAAAAAAAAAGTAAACAAAGAGCTGTACCAAGTGGGTCTCTTTTGCCTAGAGGTCACTGATTGACAACATCACATATTCTACCTTTAAGAAAATGTATTTAAATAAAGAATATAAAAATCCCTATACAGGGCATTGAATAGCCTACCAAGACCTTCGCGTTTTTATTTTGTATAGTCCCAGCTGAGACATAGATGAACCTATATATTAACCTCTTTGATCCCAGGTCTGCTTATTTCCCCATAGCTGGTGACAGAAATAGCTAGGGAGAGTCATTCATTCATTCATTCATTCATAACCTTTATTTAACTTCTTGAAGTACAGTTGAGGGCCAGGCCCTCAAGGGAATCAAATTCACTTTCAGTTCAATTAATTAAAAATGTAAACAAAAATAGCTGTTTACTTGCTGATGATAGAACATCCATTCTCATTTACCTGTCAATAGGTCGGATGATACAACCTTTACGTGCCATAAGTTTTTCAGGATTTGAATATGAAAGAAAATCCACTTCCTGAATTCAATTAATTGAAAGTGAATTGATCACAACCCTGGTGTCATAATTGATTTTTTTTTTTTTCAAAGCTGTTAATTAATGGTAGGAAATTATTATTACTACACTCTCTTTAAAAGTCATCCCATTGGCACAGCTTGGAATACATAATCTGACTTCATATCCAGAGTAGGCTGCCATATGTGCAGCTAAACGTCCATTAGATGGAGCCCTCCACATGATAATGCATTATTGAGCACACTATGTACAAGAGCTCTTAACACTTGTGTTAAATAATTTAAACTGCAACACCCTCTGCCATCAAACTAGCATCAGGCTATGCAGGATTGCTCCATGTGATAATGTGATGACACAGACTCTGAACACCTGTCATCATCATCACAGTTGGCCATGTATCAGCACTTCAAACCTGTCGGCGTCAGGTCTGTTAGTCAGAGGTGTCACCCTTATTTGGGTCAAATGGGCCTTCATTTATCATAAATTAACCTCACGCAGACTCAGTCAAACATAAGTGATATACAGCACACACATATAATAATAATAATAATAATAATAATAATAATAATAATAGTTATAATAATTATAATTATAATAATTATAATAATAATAAAAATACTTATAGCGACTCATAGTCTATGATCCCTTGTTGTCTAGACCATATTTGGGAGACTAGAACTTGTCATAGTACAATACCAGTGAAAAAGGTACATAAATGGTTGTTCATTGTCACAGGTGCTAAACGAACTTTTCACATTGACTTTAAGGTGCTCAGCTAATGCCGATACACATCAGATCGGCATTACATCATCCGCCCTGATTTGTGATCGCCATGCCTCTTTTTGGGGGAAAACAACTTGGGGAGTAAACAGGCCAGGGGTTAGGCGGCGTTTGCCTCAGGACAAAACAAACTCATATAAATCATGCCAAAGACTATCACGTCCCAGAAATAGTCATTTCCTCTTAGTTTTAGGTCACCCAGAGATTCATAAGCATAATATTAAATGTCCAGGTAGGGAAACGGGTTTATTCTGCAGCTGAACAAGGAGGGTAAAATCGAATAGAAGACACCAAAGTTGTCACCTGTCATATTGTGTTAAACACTGGAGTATGACACGTGCACAGTTACAATTTGGCCGTATTACCATCAATTTGGTCCTTTAACACTCCACCTGTGCAATCTGAACATGCACCATACCCCCATCTCCCACTGGATGGCTGACTGGTGACTTGTGCTCGATTTTACCGTCCTTGCAGCTGAATGTGAAAACACCATCGGAAAGACTGAAACAGGCATGCCTGAAAACAGATCAGACATAACTTTTCACAATAGCGCAAACACTTGATAATGGCCACTGAGTGTTGGAAAGTAATTGCTTGACTTAACTTGATGCTCTAACAAAATAAACGTTTCAACCAATGTAAGCCATCTGTCAACAGTTTTTTATACAGGCCAAATACAATAGTGATCAATAGGAATGGTGTCTGTGTTTTCCACCAAAAGCGGGTACAGCTGAGAAAAAAAGCCAGGATTTGCCGGTCTGATTGCCTATAGGCCTATTTGAAGAATGGTGAAGAAGGTAGTCAGTGGCATATAGCTATCAGTGGCTCTGCTCCTTCAGTAAGAGCTCTTGTACATAGTGTGCTCAAGAATGCATTATCATGAGTCAATTTTGCCCCTTTCAAAAAAATCTACATGCTTCCTGAAAAATTCATGCCAATGTATGAAATAATCTGATATGGACCTGTGATCCCTGAATACATAGCAATTATCAGCCACAACAATTGGCCTATCCCAGGTTAATTGGGGAAAGTTAATCTAGTCTTAACTTAAAATACTATAAACTTATAGACTAGTAAGTCTTTTTTACCTTGATGTTTCGTTGGTGAAATCTACTGCCTTTATCAGAGGCAGAAAACAAGCTGTTTTTTGCAGGGCAATGCTGGTTTATTGCTGGTTTTGCTGGTGAGCAAGCAGATTCATGCTGGGAGACTATCCTGACCAGCTTGAAAATACGGAGTGACAAACAAGGTAATGCTGGTTCAGCTGGTTGTCATATCCCAGAGTGTCACAAGGGAAACGGAGCTATGCCAATGACTTGTCAAAAACGGTAAATTTTGAATGCAAAAAGCATGAAAACATGAATAAATCATCCTTATTTTTAATCTTTGGCCGTCGGCCATGGTATAAGCAGGATAATGCCCTTTGAGGTGTACATCAGAATTGAATGGACTCCGATAATGTGCACCTCATTGGTCATTATCCCTTACTTACTCAAATAATGAATTGTTCATATTGGCAGTATATAGGCCTCATTTAACGTTGTGTCTAGAGAGTGTTCTTCTGAATTCAGACAACAAGGGCCAACAACAAGGACCTCCACTCTGTGGCTGTGATGTGCTGGATGCTGGCCAGGGAGGAGCTGAGGATGAGGGGCACTATCTCCAGGGAGCACTCCTAAATGGTCATGCCCGACCTTTACTTCAACAGAGACCCTCAGAAGATTGAGAGGGTGGAACAGGCCGCAGCTGAGAAGAGTTTTGGCAAGGAGGAGTTCCAGGGAGAGTGGACCACCCCTGCAGCCGACCTTGCCTAGCCGGAGGTGCCAGACTGGTCCAAACGCATCCAGCTGCTGTCAAGACAGCCCCTGCCAAGGCTCCAGCTGAAGCTTGCTTAGGATTGGAGTGCTCAGTCTGCCACTGAGGATTGGTTGACTGCCCCCAACACCCAGGCTTCTGACTGGGGCAGCAGTGACGTGCATCAAACAAATACAGATATCAACTTCCGCACTGTGAGCTCTGAAGTCAATAAAGTTGGCTGAATGTTTATTTAGGGGTGGGGGTGCAATATGCATTCTTTGCCTTATCCCATAACTTTTAGAAATAAACTTTTGTTTTAAAAACCTTAATATTGTTGAACCAGCAAAATATCAACTGTATGTGCTGACATACTGACATAAACACAAACTGTTCCTTATAAACTTTTAATTTTTTATTTTCTTGGATAAATATGTAATTTA
>OMKL01123674.1:0-10331 GCA_900302295.1 Parasudis fraserbrunneri
TGTATAAATCCCACTTGCATGCAGTGATGCACAACTTCTACAATGTTGTGCCATCCATTAAAAATGTGTTACCTCTGCCTAGGATGTCTGTCTTCTCCCTTTGTCTGTCTGTCTGTCTGTCTGTCTGTCTGTCTGTCTGCCTGTCTGTCTGTCTGCCTGGGGCTTTCCGCGACATATCTCGACAAGTAATGGTTCAACTGCTATACACATCCATCACCCAAAGAGGAAGGAACCTTTGGAATTTGGTGACCACATGACCTTTCCTCTAGCGCCACCATCAGGCCAGAATTTTTCATGTGATGCAGGCAATTTATTTATTTTCTTGAACTTTTTATTCGTGCCATACAATTCATACATTCCATCATTTAGTAAGTAATCATCTCAACATTCTCTTTTGCATACGAATTTCATGGAATAGAGATATGAATAAAAACAAACAAACAAAAAATAATAATAATTAGAGACATATCAATATTCTACACCTTCAATCGAGGCCTTGCACAGAATATCTATGCATTTCTCTCTCCTCCAGCATGGCCACGTGCAACCATTGGCAACCACCCTCAAAAGAAAGTGCCCAACATCAATGCAGTGGCAGAGCAAGCAAAACACTGGAAAAGCATGACACCTCCGCACCACTGTGACCTGTTCACAAGCTCCAGCCATAAGACACCAAACCACCACGTCTCCAATGATACATTTCTCATATATATAGCAACCGTTGTTCTGCACACAGCAATTGCTTTTGGTTTGTGACCCTAAAAACTGAGGGATGCCCATTCGTGACCCCCCCCTACACAGTCAAGCGTAGACAGAATGGTGAACTTTGACAGAAAATAATTATTTTTATTTTCCCTTTTTAGGCTATCTAACTTGATTAAACAGGGCTTTAGACTTCAAGTATCCAACATATCACCGGAAAAAAGCATCTGTACCAAAGATTATAAATATGATCATGTATTTGTATATCTTTTCACAACCCCCCAAAAACATCTCACGACCCCTAGGTTGAGAACCACTGTACTAAACAAGGCCGCCATGTTAAAGGCATCTGAAGAAAGAGAACAGCACAAACACTATGCATAAGGCCCACTTTCCATGTTTTAGCTGTGACCTTTTCCTTAATGAACACCTCATTAACTTTTTGTTGCCATTGTTTTATGTTTTTTTTTTTTTTGGGCTATTAAAATTAGGGTCCGTAATAAATGCATTTTCTTTTTCACCATTTGATTTCCTAAGGAGATGCCTAAAATAAATAACTTTGGGTTGAAATTAAATTTTATATCCAAGATTAGTTCTATTTTCTTTTTAACATCAGTGCTCCTGCAAACTTGGACAGGCCCATAGTATATGTGAGAGGTCTCTTTGGTGGCCACAACCCCTCCAACATAATCCTGAAGATTTTCCATATTTAGCCAATATGGCTGGAGTTCTGAAATACCAGTTTTTGACCGTCCAGTCAAACTCCCTCCAATTTGGGCTATTTGTTAATTTATGACCAGACAAGCACGTTTCCTCCAATTCGTTTTCAGAAATTGCAGTGTTCAATTCCAGTTCCCACCTTTTTTTATCCTCCAAATCTTTATTCTTAATATTTTGTTGCAATGCTCTATTGAATCTTGAAATAATTCCTTTCTTCAACTGTTTCTCTTCACATCTTATGAAAAGCTGTTCTATATTAGAAGGTTTCCTTGATATGTTTTCCCATTCCTTATTTTTCTGAAGATAATGTCTGACTTGTAGAAATGTATAATGATCCTGGGCAGATAAGTTAAATTCTTGAATGAGTAGTTGAAATGATTTTAGTCCCTGTCCATCAAATAATTGGTCAGTATATACCAGCCCCCTCTCCACCCATTTCTTAAACCCAACATTTAATTAATGCTTGATGGGTGAAATTCTGGATTTATTGCAATTTTGGTAGCTCTTGATATTGAGTTTGAAATTCTTAGCTTGTTCCTAATTGTACACCATATTTAACATGTTTTTTCTATGGCAATTTATTTCTTAATGCAGAGCTTTTCAATTGTCAAGCATATCTTACCTACATAGGGCCTCATATTTTACGTTTTGTGAAAATCACAGATGAAATCAGGAATCCACCCTTAAAGGGAACCTGGAATTGTGAGCTTTTGGGGAAACTTGCAGAAATATTATGACATTTCTTCATTTCTGAGCAATTATTACCACAATAAGATTAACAGAAATAATTCTACACCAAGGCAATATGAATTAGGACTAGAGCTGTGTTACTGGGATGCTGTGTGTGTATGTGTGTGTTATGACTGTGGGTGTGTGTGCGTTCATTCTTGCCTGTTACATGAGGGGAATGTCTACCAGTAATTCATGTGCGTTTCTTATGAGATGATGAAGCCAAAATGTTGAAGCAATCCATGAACAACGGGAGAAACATTCAAAAACTGGAAATGGTACACCAGATGACCAAGCAGGCTACAACTCAAAGCAGAGCAGTCCCCTTTAATGCACAGTCAGTAGCAGGAAGCGGACACAGACATGGCTTCACTCTGGGTGGATGAAACAACAGAGCGAGCAGAGAGCCCTGTTTATATATTGTCTGGCATGATGTTGAGTAGACATAATACAGCCATAATATCACATGATGATTAGTATTGAGAAACTTGTAGCACTGTGTTGCATCCTCTTACCAGGCTCCAATCCAAGGAGGGCAAGTATCTAAACCTTCAAAAACCATGATACACATCCTTTTTCAAAATAGGAAGCTCACAATATAATCAGATGTGTCTTCATATGTTCTACTGAGGAAATCTTTGCAAACCATAGGCTACATCGTATCAAACATTATAGTGAGTTTCATCCTAGTTGCCAATAAAACTCATCATAACTTTTGATACGATGTACAGTTTACAACCATTTCCTCTGTAGAACATATGAAGACACATCTGATTATGCTGTGAGCTTCCTATTTTTGTAAAAGGACGTATGCCATGTTCTTTGAAAAACTGAACACCTAAAACACTTGCCCGATTGGAGTGTATTGTAGCCTGGTGAGAGGATGCAGCACAGTGCCAAGTTTCTCAATATGGAAGTGATTGTAAAATCATGGCCTATACTAGTCAACATTATGCCAGACAATGTTTAGATAGGGCCTGGGTAAAAATATATATATTTGTAGTGTTTAATTTACACACATTTGGGTTGTAAAGAAAACTGGCAAAATAGGTTTAAATAAATAAATAAATAAATAAATAAATAAATAAATAAATAAATAAATAAATAAATAAATAAATAAATAAATAAATAAATAAATAAATAAATAAATAAATAAATAAAAGAAACCCAGAAAAAAGAACATGAAAAAAGAACAGAGAATATGAGAAAAAATAAAATGGATTTTATGAGGCCCTACCTACATTGGATTGGTTTGACTAACTTTAATGGACTTGAAGTGTGCACACTAATGGACTTGAAGTGTGCAGCTATTATCTAGGGAAATGCAAATATCGGATCAGGACTCAAGATACTCAATATTAAAGGACTCGGATCGGGATTGGGGGCAAAAAACTTGATTGGGACATCCCTATCGGTAACTCTGGTTTCTGTCATCTACCTAATAAAATAGTAACAGCAAAGTGGGGAGATTGTTAGGCCTTGGCAGAGGTCTTCACTCTTCTGAGTGCATTCTTCTAGTTCACTTTTTAGCCATCAGAAAGCACAAGGAATGGTCTGGCAATCAGATATTCAAGTTGTTTGCGTATAGTATGCCCATTCATTTCTGCCTCAATCCATCTGAGAGAGAACAGGCTGCAGTGACAGCTGGTTTAGTAATGGCAAGTAGATGTTGGGTAGATGGGTGATGTGGGACTTATACAATAGCTACCACTCTATATGTCTTTGGACAAACATGTTTGAAGAATGCAGGAGGACTTTGTGGCGTAGATGCTGACAATAGCTTTTGTGTGGAGAACTCGCGAGTGTTAAACCATCGCTTTAAGAAAGAATTACCTTTTTCATCACCCAGGCTGCAGAATTACAGGCAATGATCCATTGATAGTGCATTCATGCAACTCCTCTGGCAATAATTGCACTCCGAGGTTACCAAGGTTGCCTCCTGATTCTCATCTTGACCTCTTTTGATCAAGATCCATTTTCAACAAACTTGCAGTGACTACTGTAGTTCTCCCATCTTTGCCTCCTCTAATCTTCTGCTTCAGCTGTGGGGCACTGTGAGATAGGGCTGCTCAATTATGGTAAAAATCATAATCACGATTATTTTGGTCAATATTGAGACCACGATTATTTAATGTGAGGGAACCTCTAAAATGAAGAAAGCTAATGATATCCCACGGGCAATGATCAGAAGTCCAGCAGACATGAATATTTAATCCGGGCACATTCATGTGCAGTCTGATCACTCATTAAAACTTTAACAGCCTGTTTGTGGCGGCATAGTTTGTGTTGAGAGAGACCAGCAGGGAGAGTATCCTTTGAAAGACTGAGAGGGAACTGGGAAAAGTCCTGATTTAAGGCTTATTTCTGAGGTTTCATTTCAGCTTGTAAAATCCTCTGATGCACACGGTGTGTCTGGTGCTGCCACTAGCTTGTTTCCTCAGTTGTGTTTTCTTAGTACGATTAAAACCTGACCCTGATATTATTGTTCTGACTCCAGTAGTAGTACAGATGAGGGAGTATGAAATTATCGTACATTGTTATTGTTGACTCATCCTTTGCTATGAAGCTGCAGTCAAAGAACAATAATCCGCATTCATATACAAATCAAATGGGAATTATTTCATCCAATGAAAAGCTCTGTCACTCAAGGCTCTATATCTTTAAAGGGGCACTTCCCCAAAAACAATGCTGAAATGAAATAAAATGATGTAAATGAAGCTCAATGAAATGATGTAAATGAAAAAATAGATTCAAGATTCAAGATATTTATTTGTCATATATGTTGTTGTGTCATTACTCCCAGGCAGTTCACAATGCAAGTAGAAAATATAAATTTTAAATATAAAATATCAATATACAAGAGTGAAAAAATAAAATATACAATATAACACAGTAAACATGGTTAAAAGAGGATAGTACAGTAAAAGTGGCAGCAGTGTCATATGCATAGAATGTCTTTGGGTATATTGTCGTTTCTAGAGTTATTGTTCATTGTTCATGACTCTGATGGCCTGTGGGAAGAAACTCTTCCGCAGTCCATTGCTGGGGTGGTGGGGGTCTTTTACAATCCTCCTAGCTCTGCTTACACACCTCCTGTTGTATAGGCTCTGCAGGGAGGGGAGCACGGTACCCATAGTGCGCTCAGCCAATTGCAGAATCGTCTGCTGGGCCCTCCTGTCCTGAGCGGAGCTGTTCCCATACCAGGTGGTTAGGCACCCTGTCAGGATGCTCTGCACTGCAATAGCAATCCCTATTGCAATTTCTATCACATTTGTTTTCATCTACATCATTTCATTGAGCTGTTATTAACACAACACAAGGATTCCAATGACATCAGTGGAGGACATATTCAAACGTATTAACTCTCAGTAACTGTCAAACTAAACAAATGTGTGCAAAACGATTTTTGTGTTTGTCTGTTATGTGCAAAATGAATTAGCATTGTTTTTCGGTGAAGTGCACCTTTAATAAAAGCATCCATTATGTAATAGCATGTAGATTCACAGGATCAAAGGCACTGCCACTCCACCATAACTAACTGCACTAGATTGAATAACAACATACTGAATCTGGCAACAAAGTATCTGGCGGTGTGAGCTAAGACAGCATGTGCATGGACAATGCTGTGTAGCTAAAAAAGAAGCTGCTAAATTCTAGACACATGAACATAGTTAGCTTCAATGTGCACACCGCAGGGCTCAGGTAGGGCTTGGGATATTTATTTGTGGGAACTCTCTCTCTCTCTCTTTGGTTGCAGTGAAATGTCAGATGCATTAGTTGGATTCTTGCTTCACCACTTCAAGGAGAACCATCCAGCAGCCTAATGCAATATGGCCGCCCATTACACCAAGCTGAGACTGGAGTGATGGTCAGCTAGTATCGATCTCCTCTGTTTTCTCCTCTTCTCTCTCGCACTCTCTCCCTTGTTCAGGTAGTCAGCTTCATTCCTTCATTTTGACTTCAAGTTAGGCCGGCAAAGATTAATATTGTTTGTATTTTTCTGTGTCTCTGTCTAGAGTCAGCCCAGAACGATGGAGTTTGCTTTTCCCTTGATAAAAAAAAAAGACTCTAACAAGCAGGTTTGAGGAAAAACTCCAACAAAGCATCACTCTGGAATCGGCTGCAGAAAGCTGCCAACACCATGTTTTCATATCACTAGTCTGAAGTCCAATAAAAAAAAAGTCTAAATATTATACAAATATTTAGTTGTGCGAATGGATCAGAGAGGAAATATAAAATATCAGTTTTTTTTTGTTTTTTTTGTGTTTAAACATGGAATTACTCAAGTGGTTTGTCCTCGGTATTTGGCTTGCAGCTCGATGCATCTGCTTTAGGATGAACACAGTAAAATGGAACACTGTGCTCCTGCGTCCTCTCTTTCCATTGCCAAATGCCAAGCCCTGTGAACACGGCAGTGGTGGAATGGAATGCAGGATAAGGAAGGGCACAGACATCTAGAATAGGGATGGCATTCCACTTTTTTTGTGGGTTCCCACTTGTGCTGCAAGGAGAGTGTGGGAGGCTGTTCTGCCTCTCTGCTCTGGAGGTGATAAATATAATTGGAGCATTATGGATCCCCCTGGAGGCTTGGGTGTGGAGGGTGTGTGTGTGTGTGTGTGTGTGTGTGTGTGTGTGTGTGTGTGGTGGGGGCGAGACAGAGGGTTGAGTCCATCCACTCTAATGTTGAGGGAGGTCGTTGGATGTATTTGACCAAACTAAATGGGAATGTTGGATCTCTCACCCTTGGGCACATTTTCCAAATCGACGGTGTTTGGGATGAATAATTGAAGCAGTTAATGCAGCACGTGACCTGTGACTCATCAGCAGACGACTTCCAAGAGAATTGGAATGAATTAAATCGTCATTATTCCATCTGTGATATATTACAGTAATCCAAATGAAATGTGGACCACGGCATGTAAGGGGGTCGGGGTGTATAAGGTACCATGCTGCACTGGGCTCATTATAAAAATGAGATATTGTGCGTATTGGATTTATATTCCTACTGTGGTTAATATTAACATACTGTGTCACAAAGCTGCAGTCAGTAGTCACACAGTAAGTAGAAGTTTTGTGCATTAAGAGGTTTGGTATATTCCACCCAAACCAACTTTTACTTTTGTTCACCTCTCCTCAGATTGGACCCGAAGATGTAGAGAGAGGTTGGCTTTTCTGTCATCATGACATTTATCTTTCTCAGTATCATATTTTTCTGAGATAGACACACACCTCTTAAACCTGCTGTGTGAGTGGCGAGCTTCTTTTATGTCCACAGAAGGTCTTCCAGTGACAGGTGAAGGCAGGTCGACCCTCAGCAGAGAACTCTGGACTTAACAGGTCTGGCACTGGCATTTTCAGCTTACCTGCCAGTCTGACTACTGACTGACTAGACTGACTGACTGACTGACTGACTGGCTGACTGACTGACTGCCTGACTGACTGCCTGGCTGACTGCCTGGCTGTCTGACTGGCTGACTGACTGCCTGACTGACTGATTGCCTGACTGACTGCCTGACTGACTGACTGAATGACTGGCTGGGATGACTGAATGACTGACTGGCTGACTGACTGACTGACTGACGAGGAACTCTGCAGGCATTCAATAATTTAGCCTCCACTGCACAACCAGTCTGTAGCCTTCAGGGCAGTCTTGTCCTCACAGTTCAGCTCTGGTGCACTCTCTCTGAGGACGGAAGCAGCTCCAAATGCTTCTTATCTTCATCAGTGTCTGCTGTGGTCTCTGTCTCTATTATTGACTGCCATGACCTACAATATGTCTCTATCCATGCTTGTTACACTGTTATATATCCCCATACAAGCCCACAGGGCCTTTGTTGTAATGGAGGAAATACATTTTCATGATACTTTAGTTCTCAGTGTCGTACAATGTGGATTTACATTATTTGTGGAATTCATACTCACTTAAGATATCTGCAAACAGTTGGCCACACTGCCCCTGAAGCTGAAAGGTGCTTCTAATACGCTGTTCAGAATTAGACATTGTACAGTAGTAGTTTCCCGAGAGAGAAAACGAGACATGCAGAGTCATAAGCCTTCTCAAGCCCTAAATAACTGTTCTGGATTCTCCATGCTGAAATATAGAGCTTTAGTGCTGTCCCTGGGAGACTCTCAGTGGCCGCTGTTTCACACTAACAACACCAGGCACATTTCATTTTAACAGGATAGCACATTCCCCAAAGCAGCATGCCTGGCAAGCCACAGGATCTCCATTTTTATGTTTGGTCCACTTAAGGGGGATTACCAGATCCATCCCCGCTGTCTTCATGCAGATGCATTTCCTCGCAATCAGCGGTGTTTCTAATTCTGTCTGCTGCTGCCGATGATGAGGATGGTTATGCAGAGGTTCAGTCGCAGTCCTTTAGCTAGCTGCTACCTTTAGATGTGCCACCACAGTAAACAGGCGCTGGAAATGTGTTATCTGCCAGCTAAAGCTGTTTATATCAAAGTAATGAGCCTGAGGAGACTGGCAATTAGGAGATTCCTCCCATTTCTCTGTCTAGTCTGGGTGGCTAAAAATGAAAGGTTATCTGGTATTAAGAGTGCTTGAGCAGGAGAAATTTTAATTGGTTTGGATAGAGTGTTGCTGTTGACTGAGGACAGAGGCTGCTAGTCCTGGTTAGGATGAGGCTTGGTGCAGGTGAACATTATTTCTGTTTATCCAGGCTCAAAGGGCAGATCAGCCTGTGCCCCTGCATCTGCCACACAAGAGAAAACATAATCAGGCTTTTTTTGTTAAAGATCTACAAAAGCGTTTGTATTCAGAAAACAAGCAATTAGATATGATTAAAAAAAAAAATTCCATCAAATTGCTGAATGCCTATTTTCCACTTAAAATAATTTCACAAATTGATGGCTGTGTTCTTCTTCCTGCCAGCCATGTTTATCTCAGGCCAGACTGAAATATTGGATGATATTTAAACATGACCTTAAACACTTGACGGCAGCAAATTAGGTCATATTACAGCCTCTTCTTTTTAAATCCAGACAGCCATGGATTAACTGTAATGATTACCTCAATCAATATTTCCTCAAGGGCATTGCTTACAAAGTTGGGACCGTATCTCTGAGGTGACTGTCACGGGCTGCTTGCCAAATATCTAATAACTATTTAGCAACGCACGGAAGCAATCAGTGCCTTTCATCCTGTACAAACTCATTAGTGGTGACCTGTCTGAAAATGATTCATTGTCAGTATTAATATCCTCTTTGTTTATGTTTTTTGGGCTGGCTATCTGATTGATTCAGTGACCAATGAGAGTTAATGACTTTAAATGCAAAGTCAGTTTCAGGGTGAGGGGTTCTCCAACTTATCTGGCCTTTAAAGACAGTATATTCACTGAAATATGAATACGATATATTTGTTGAATCATAAATATTGTATAATCATTTAAATATATATACCGTGTATTCATTGAAAAATAAATTCTGGATATTCATCTGTACCTGCTGGCATGGCAGCAGATACAGGGTTATTGGATTTGTTTTATAGCAGTTTTGCTAATTAAACCCCTGCTCTGTAAATTGTTATGCTGTTCACTTGTAAAAGGCTTTTTCTCTTCACTGCCAGTTTGAGTGTTGTACTGGAAGCTGCTGTGGCTTCCAGTTCCTGACGAAATGTAAATGTGATGCACAGGGCTATTGTTTTATAAACCTTTATTTATTTGGCAAAGAAAGAAACCCTGTAGCTACTGTAGTATGATAACACAATCAAAATCTCCTTACCATTTCTTGTTTGAGTGTGTTCCATTTCCATATGGCACTGATTTCCATGAAAAAAGATCAGAAATCGTGACTTCAGGCTTTTTGTGTGAATTGTGAGTGTGTGTGTGTTTGTGGTGGTGTGTGTGCATGCATGCGTGTGTGTGTGTGTGTGTGTGTGTGTGTGTGCGTGTGTGTGTATGTGTGTGTGTGTGTGTGTGTCCTTGTGTGTTTATGTCTGTGCATATATGTTTGTGTATGTGTGTGTTTCCGTGTGCGTGTGTGCACCTGTGTGTGTGTGTGTCTGTGTGTGTGTGTATGCATGTGTATGTGTGTGTGTGTGTGTGTGTGTTTTAACATGGATGTAAACGTGCGTGAGAACATCTCACAGGCCTTATCTCTCACTCTCTCTCTGTCTCTCTCTCTCTATGTCTCTCTATCCCTCTCTCTATATATCTCTC
>OMKL01123675.1:1822-27256 GCA_900302295.1 Parasudis fraserbrunneri
GGGTGAGTGTGTGTGTGGGGGGGGGGGCATCCTGTTAGGAACAATAAGCAGGCCTAGACAATGTCCTCATTCAGGATCCGGATGGCCTGAGGGTAGAAGCTCCTCCTGAGCCTCTCTGAGTTGGCCTTATGGATGCGGTACCTTCTCCCCGACCGCAGCAGAGAGAAGAGGCCGTTATCCGGGTGGCTGGGATACTTCAAGATTCTCCTGGCCTTGGTCCTGCGCCGCCTGGTATAGATGTCCTGGAGGTGTGGGAGTGCATCTCCCGTGATACGTTCTGCTGACTGTACCGCTCTGCATGGTGCTGTTCCCATTCTGCTTTTAGTTGTGGTGAATATTGCTTTGGTGTCTATGTATTGACATGGTGTATACAGTAGAAGAATTATGTCTAGGATTTGCATAATATGCAACAAGTGATAAGTTGATGAAAGTTTTTCAGTTTTAAAGTTCAAGTATACTCATTTTAAGAGGAGGTAATCAGAGCCATTGTAACAATGCAACTCCAAAGCCCTGAAATACAAAAACCTCCCACAGCGACAACGCTGGGCACATGGGTATACCACTGCAAAGGTGACTCACTCTCCCTAACTAACACTGTGACACTTAACTAATGGGGTAGCTAGTAAGTATGTATTCAGTTGCTCCAGTCCACTAATTAGGTCCCAATATAGCCAGATAATGCGTCAGCTAGTATTTTTGTCAACTGGAATGTAAACTTCTACCTAAAGACACAAAAGACTGTTGTTGCATCTGATTACCATTTTCGCCCTCTTGCATTTAAAGGGTGGAACTTTATACTGTATTTAGGTGACGTGATGTTAACAATGAATGTAATCTAATAGACTTTGAGTTGAGAACTTTCATGTTAAAAATTACTGAGCAGAAGTCCAACCGATACTGCTGCTCGGTTGACTGAGCTCACAAGCCATTTGGATGGGAAAGCTTTTTTCTCGAACGCTTGCTGACTCGTCTCAATTGTCCCCCTAGCTTACACAATGTTGTTTTGACACCCCCCTTTCCTGCCACAGCACACCACTGTGGCGTTGGTACCCAGACGTGTGAATGGCTCAGAGATGCTCGCAAGTCATTTTTTGCAAGTCCAAGTCAAGTCTTAAGTCTTTTAACTGTTTAATTTGATTGACTTGTTTTTTTCTGCTTTGTATTTATTGTGTTGTGTATATTCTCAACATCATCGTGATGAGAGCTTGCTCTCCATGATCTTTCGAGATTAAATAAAGATAGAATGAATTTATGAATTTTTCAGCATGCACCACTTTGCTCTGAAGCTAGAAATAAGAGAGAACCCTTGCATTTAAACTTAAGAGCTTAGATTTAACATCTGAGTTACATCACAAATTCAAGTGTTCTTCAAGTGTTGTTGAGATTGAAAATCTCCCTTAAAAGAAGTTTAAATGTTGGTGTGTTGTATGTAATTCCATTAATCACAATTAATAATCATGATCACAATGTCAGCCAAAATAATTGCAATTATTATTTTTGTCATAAATGTGCCACCCTAGAAGGAGGTCTAGTTCACTATAGGCAAGTTGCACCTTCAACTACCAATAGATTGCAAAGCTTTTCTACTTTTTTCCCCACATTGTTCATTTACGAAAACTCTAAATCAATCATTCAATCAATCGATCAAAAAGGAAATTTTCTTAGCAGGCTTTCTGATGAATAATTAGTCTCTCAGCTGACTCTATCACACATCCAAATATATTTAAATCATTGAAATAAAATATGAAGATGGACGAAGATCGAATTAACAGATTGCCAGCTTTTAATCATCTCACTGATATTGAATCTTTCAGAGAGAAAGGATGGTGTAAAGATTCCTTTTTAGAACATTAAAATGGTTTTAGAACCCTCAGAGAACGTGTGGCCACACATGCTCACACACACACACACACACACACACACACAGAGTCCTTGTAACACTTAGTGGGGTGAGTGAGGGTAAAGGTGAGACAAAGCACAGCCTCCATGTTGGATGCATTAAGCTGGTTGGTTTAGAGTGGCTGCTGCTGAGAGGCAGAGAGAGGAAACAGAGAGAAAAGACAGAGATGGAGAGAGAAAGAGAGACAGAAAGAGAGGGGGAAATTGTTTTAACACAGTAGTCAAGTGATGGATAGATGACAGCCTTCTGAAAGAACCAATTTTAAGAGAGAGAGAGAGACAGAAAGAGATCAGACAGGGATCAAGAGGAGAAATGGCTCCTTTGGTGTGTCCGTGGTTGCTAGTACAAAGACAGGCTTTTCAGACATGCCTATTTTCGGGTAATTGAGCAGTCACAAAAATGCCAATTCTACAATTGCTGAAAAATCTGCCATAAAATACGACCAGATGAATACCGATTGTGCTTTTTAAAGCTCAAATTGTCTGATACTCATTCTCTGCAGATATATTGGCACATCCCTACAATTTATAATACATTAATGCAAACACCCAGGTCCAGACGTGACAGAAATTACCACTGTAAAATTGAACCAATTTTATTTTGTTGTATGATGTTTTTTTTTCTTCTTTTGAAATGTCAGAGTGAAAAATTATATTGTCTATGTGGAGTCCTGTCTCAGAACTGCGGGTATCCAATAAAAAGAACAGCATGGATTATGCTGAGAATGGACTCTACTGATTGACAATATCATTGATAAGTAGGAAATAGGGGTCAAAAATTCTGAACTTACCCTTTAAGTCTGAAATATGTACATTCATTATAATTCTTAATAGCGTGGTAGTCCTTGATGTTTGTAGGAGGGACATAAGACATGAGATAAACAAGAAAGTCCCAGACTCATACAATCTGTACATGCTGTATTCAATTATGGTAATGTAGAATCCACTGAAGTATAGTGTACAAGGAGCTCATAGCAGAATAATCAGACATCACTAAGGAAGCCTTGATACAGAGATGTAGGGGAGTGCTGGATTATCACACCTCTATCCTGAAGTGACACGTTGCTAATGAGCTGAACAGGGTTCATACACACACACACACACACACACACACACACACACACACATTCTCTCTCTCTCACACACACACACACACACACACACACATTCTCTCTCTCTCACACACACACACACACACACAACTACCTACATGCAACTTGACACAGCTCTGTTTATGTGTTTCCTCTGTCACCCTGGCACTCTGCCAGCTGCTAATTGTTAATGAGTGGTACGGTCATGTTCAGCTCTGCAGCTCGGCAGCTGGCAACATAGATGTGTGAGTGTCTGAAGCTGTATTTGTTTTGGTGTTGCTCTTTGTGCGTGGGGGTGTGTGCTCATATCTGCTTACACCTGCTTCGGCTGTACAGGTCATGCCACAGAGGGTTGATGATCTGAATGAGCATAATGAATCATCTGAATGCTCCTGTGTTCAAAAGCTAGGTCAAGAGCATTTATCTGGGGATGGTGGAGATGCGTTAATGTGTCATGAAACGTGTGCTCAAATGTGATGCGCTAACCATGATTGTAGTGTCTATAGTATATGATACAGATGTTCAATTGTCTTAAAGCCCCAATTTAGATTATTTTATTTTTTTACTATATACTGTAAGTGTGGGGTATATTCACATTCATTCTTCAAGAAAGTTGTTGATGGTATATATGCTTTTCAGAACTTTATAAACTCATCGTAAACTAGAGGAGTGCACTCAGTGGAGTGCCTATCTCCACCTGCATGTAATTAGATTAGAGTAGTGTCGTAGATTTTTCTGTTTCTTCACGACGGCATATGTAATTATTAATAAAGAATTCAATACGGCCTTGCATAAGCAGATTTTGATCGAAAAAAGCTGAGATTAAAGAAAAAAACCCAAATAGCCAGTCCACAAGCCCCGAATACAGTCCATACATAATGTCTTACACAGATCCCACTCCACCTACTTCCCCCCATTTAGGGGCACTCAGCTTCCAGACAGGAAGCAGACTCTGTTTTTAGGGGTTACATTAGGACACCCATCTTCCTGTACCCGCTATCCTACGCCCTATGTTTGCACAAGGATAAACCAAAGACATGCATCTGACTATTCTCATTCTGACCTCTGGATTTTGTTGTTCCCAATTCTTGGCTCTTGTTGATGTTATGCTGCTGGCTTGAGAGTTCTTGAAACTTTTTGTTGAACTTAAGTGTCTAGCTTGACAGTTCTTAGTCCCTTGACAAATAGAAGTTCTCTATTCTCGTCAATTACAGACAAATATGACCTTCCATCAGTCATGTTCTTTCCCACTGTATTAATGTTCCTAAAAGTATTTTGGCCTTACCACACATTCTGATTACACAAATCATAATTGATTCATAGATCATATACCTGAATAGGATCAATACATGAATAGGCAGACATGAATCAATACCTAATGGTTTATAGTGATGAGAAAACAAGCTCTGCCCCACCCCCCTTTACAGGCCCACAACTAACAGCTATATATGGAAGTGGAAATGTGCGCATGTCTCTACCTTGGCCCCCAGCCCAGATGTGCCCCTCCTGACCATACCAGAGAGGAGAGTGAGAGAGCCGTTTAACACAAAATAACAACCATATTATATGAATGACCACATACTAGATGATTATTCACTGTTTACCATCATTTTACATTCACTAGTTCGGGGGTTCGGGGGGGTTGTGTTCAGTGAACATATCCTGATCTAGGGATGACAAAGAGGGCATAGTCAGGCATTTCAATAAAATTTGTAAGCGTAAATGGAGACAAGGTGAATAATTAGAATGACAACCGGTTGATAAAATAAATGCACTTATCCGTACTTAACTTTGTGGCCCGACCTGGGAAGAAAGTTTAAGACGGACATGGGAATGGATTTGTCATGTTTTAAGGGGAATATGTAAACGCTTACTTCTTGGGGTTTCACCTGGAAGAACTGGATGACAGGAGATACGGAGGGGAGTATTTAAAGGGGAAAAACGTGCGAGGAGAGGACGAATGGCAAGCCGCCAGCAGGCTGGCTGGGGAGGGCTGTATAGTGGGTCGAGTCGATTGGCTCGGTATGGGCGTATAGCATGGTGGAGGTGTGGTTCTGCCCATGTATGTTATGATTTGGGGATGATACCAATGCCTATGACTGATGCAATAAGAAAACGGCCTTGTTGATGTGCAAGCAGATTGCAGAAACATAGATGAGAGAACAGTGCAATGCCAAGAACAGCACAAGCAGCACTTCTATGTGGATAGTAATAGACATCTGATTAACAAATGCAGTAGCCTGTACTGTCAGTATTTGTAGTTATCGCTTATCTGAATTAAACAAGTAACATGTTCATATCACCAGCGCTTGTAATATAGAAACAAAATAATTGCACTTAATTAATAAACTTTATCCTGGCTCACTGTGTGTATGGGGCAAGCATTAAGCTGGGGGCATGCCTACCAGAAGAGTGCGCACTCTTGCCAATAGTTATTCATATGATCAAGTTGATAAATATGAATGCATCTTGTTAATATCCCTCGCTTTACATATGAAGAGTTAATTTGCAAAAACGGATATCTCCGTTTTTATAAATTTTCATAAATCATGTTTTTCTTTTATTGTGCATTCCAGATAATATCAATAAAACTGCACCTGGGTTGTTTTGATTAAGTAAAAATAGCTCAACAAAATACAGGTAACTTACAAAATGTAACTTTATTTAAAAATCTATATTTCTTTTTATTTAAAGTTTGTTTTTTGTCAAAAGCAGATAACTCAACATTTCATGTTTCAGAGTTAAACAAATTCATGTAATGGATATAAGTGTATTTTAAGTGCAATATTTTACTTTTTTTTTTTTTTTTTTTTTTCTTTTTACAAAAAACCAGGTAGTATTGAAAATTGCAACAAAAACAGCCCTGCCAGACTACAAAATCCCTGAGCATGATTGAGCTAATGCTTTTTCTTTTTGTCAAGTATGTTTTCATGAAAGGATTAAGATATACAGTACGACATAAAAATGCAGCCTACATTAATTTAAGAAACACAAAACAAGACAATACAACAACCGTGCCAATGTTTTAACCTGCAGTCATTAAAGACCATAGCTGTCGTTTATTTTATTTTTTTAAAGAGCTACCACAGTGGTGACCACACAAGCTCATTGCAGAACTGACTCATTTAGCCTTAAGTTTGAAACAGTTCTTTGTTTACAGTAAATTCTTTGGGAACTGCACTAACCTTGAAAAACATGAACTATTTTACAGTATACCATAGTGTAACTCCATACTACTTATTGTTCCTCAGTATTTAACAGTATCCAGTGTAACTCTGCTCAGTATTTTACAGTATTCAGTGTAACTCAGAATTCAGTGTTACTCTGTTTGAC
This sequence comes from Parasudis fraserbrunneri, assembly GCA_900302295.1. NCBI lineage: Eukaryota > Metazoa > Chordata > Actinopteri > Aulopiformes > Chlorophthalmidae > Parasudis > Parasudis fraserbrunneri. Next base: position 8,146 of record OMKL01123675.1, read on the forward strand.
ACTATTCAGTATTTCATAGGATTCAGTGTTTCACAGTATTCAGTTTAATTCAGTTCTCTATGTTACTCAGTGTAACTCAGTATTCAGTTTCAAATCAGTATTCAGTGTGACTCAAAATGTCAGTTTTTAGTGTTTCACAATATTCAGTGTTTCACAGTTTAGTATTTCACAGTCTGTCACCATCAGATTGTTATTCCTCCTCATCACTGCTTTCCTCAGAGTCCTGTCTGCCGATACGGTCACATCCGACACCAGCCGGTGCATCCTCATAGAAGTTGTGGACTGTTTGACTAACCCCAAGTTCACCTAGCAGTTTCAGGACATCGGCCTTCTTTGCCTCCTTGACACAGTTTATCCTTGGAGAAACAGCTGGTTTGAAGGTTTCCCACTTCTTCCCACGCTTTGAGACAGAATGGTAACAGAAGTCACCACTGTACTGCTGCTTGAAGCCCAACTGGTCGCCATGGATTTCCAAGACCCTGGCGGCACTGATGTTGAAAGATCAAGAGGAGGAACAGTGTTTAGCTGTTGCAGCTTTGAAGTCATAGCGTCACCCGTGTTCCCCATACACATGGATCATTGATAATATATTAATGTTCTTGTTTTGCCCATAGCAGGAATCTGAGAAAAGCCTTGTGCTCTCTGAGTTCACACTGAACAACAGTAGCCAAATAACACCGCAAAGCAGAGGCCACCATGTTACTGTCTTTCTTGTTTTGATTCTCCAACCATGTAAAAAGGTGAATGTCCTCTTTTCTTTCATCCCGTTCTGCATCCAGTACTTGGCAATGTTGCAGAGGTGATCTTTTTTGATGCCTGGAAAAAAACAATAATTCTTTATTAACACACTGCCCCTCTTGTAAAGCTCTTGGTTAGAGCAGTGAGCAATTAGTTGATTGAAGGAGAAATAATTGACTTCCTTTTTGATAGCTGATTAATTGTTTAAAATTATTTAAAGTTTAAAATACAAATGCCCAAAATTTGCTTTTTTCAGATTCTCAAACATTAACATTTGGAACGTGGAAATGGTGGTGGTGTGTTCTTAACACAGTCTGAAATGAAATTTAAAAAAGAATTATCCACAACATAATCATAGACATTTAGCAATATTCAATACTTGCTCATAAATGACTCTTTGCAGGTATTTTTCCAGTCTCAGTCAGAACTAAGTACTTTACCGTCAGATCCCTTGTTTTGTGTTTTGCTGGATGATCCACTTTAGGTCTTGGTCGTTTAACTGGCATGATATCCATGTAAGGCAACAGAGTGGCATCCTGTTTTACTTTATCCGTTATGGACTTTGACTGTTCCTGTTTTAAAATGTGAATTTCCAATGCATTTTCAATGGACAATAACGGCTTTTGTGACTAAACGGATGTAGGGTTCAGAATGGGCTATGTGTTAACAGTAACTCACGGCAGTCAGTTAATTTTTTTCAAGGATGGCGTTTATCGGTTTATCAGAACAGAACACCATGCTGTTCTGTTCCACCCTAGTAGGGTAATTTTGTTAGCCTATATTTCATTCCTGCCATGAATGGAGCAAGACCTCAGAATTTAACAGTGGAATCGCTGTCTGACTACGGAGTGTACTGGTCCTCCTCACTTGGCCAAACTGCAAAACTAGCTATTAACCACCAGGACATCTCCTTTTATAAACCATTACGGTGCTGACTTTTTAAACAGTAACTACTTTTGGCATCAATCTTTTGCTTTTCATTGCTCATTTTGTTATATTAGCTAACATCTAATGCTGCGTAGCATGAGTCCCGCTAACACATCGTGGCTGATATGAATGAAATTAGTGAACATGAAGCTAACATTAGCTAGAGCGTACACAATCAATGCAACCTCACAAACGCAATAGTACAAGCGTTGAATGAATATAAGCTAGCCACAAATGTCTTACCTTCGGTGTGCAAATTTGGACAGGAACAATTGCAAAAGACCAGCGATGCAAAATGGCAAAAAAAAAAGAATCCGCCAATTTGAAAAACACACACAACAGCTTGAATGTGTAGCAACAAGACACAATGGTTTGTTCCAAAGCAGCAACTATTTTACATTGGTGCCAGATGGAAGCAGGTAGGCTCTGATAACCTGTGTAGTAGGCTATCGCCCTCTTGCGTTCAACAGGTGTAACGCTAACCGTATATATTTCAGTGGACAATAACAACAACAAAAATGTATTCAAATAAAATACTTGTCGTTGCCCAATTTGAAAAACGAATCAGGGCCATGGCCTGCTGTTAGCCTATGTGCACTGTTTCATCCGAATCAGCCCTATAGTTTGCAAGCTTAGCTGCGAATACGCGCATGCACGCACGCACGCACGCACAGATACACACAGATACACACGGAAACACACACGTGACTGAATGCATAACCCCTGCCACAGGCAGAGATAATGAGAATATAGCTCTGTTTAACTCAAATGTTTACAAACATTACCAATAAAAACTTTTTACAGCTGCAATATACAATAAATAAAATTTCTTATTTACCTGTCCTCGTATCAAGAGCAAAGTCAGTCAACTAGATGATGACTTCTTTTTTCTGTTTAATCTTTTGTGGTATGGCTACCCTTTTCTTTATGTTTGGATCACAGACTGGGCCTGTAACCCTCCTTGTACTGATCTTGTAAATCTGCTGTTTGTGTTTTGTCGAGTTTTATTAAATTCATAAAGGGTATTCATTCGGCTCAGGGTTATCTATTTCTTTGCGAAAAATAAATACAATTAGCCTACACCGCCACGCTAATCATCACCAGGGTTACGCGCTTGTTGACATTCAGACAGAGATCCAGTAATCCAATTTAAAATGGGACTATTCAGTTGTGCTGATTTAGCGGGATGGAGGGCAGGAGGGTGAAGGGAAAATGATGGGAGATATCCAAGCCTGTGACGTCTGGGCTTCAGGATATTAGATCTGGGTATGAGGAAGGAGAGAGCGAGGAGAGTGTGGAGAAGGGTGTGTGTGTGTTTGTGTGTGTGTATCTTAAATGGATGTCAGGGCATCATCTCCTCCCATTGCGTTGGCCAACATTAATGACCTAATTGTGGTTAGTGTGTAATTACAATGTTGGGTAGACGCGGACAGTGGGGGCAGTGAAAATGGATCGATTGAGTGTAATTCAGGCCCCCGCCATCCTCGTTAACAGCCACTCAAACAGGGAACCAACACATCACTTCCTTTTCGGGCCTGTCCCATGAAGACAGGGCGTGACACATTGAGCGATTGGCCCCCAGGGAGGGAGAGAGGGGGACAGAGGGAGGGATGGAGAGATGGATGTTAGGAGGAAAGGGCAGTTTCCTCATTGGCCTTTCCTTGACTTCTCTGACCTCTTCCACCTCTTCCCAGTCCTCCTCTCTCTTTACCAATGCATCGTTTTCAACCATCCGCTCCTCCTCATCCTCCTCCGCCTCTGCAATTCCTCCACACTTATGTCTTCCCTCTATCTCTCTGCCCTTTTGGCTCCCATCCAGTTTGTACCGTGTACGTGTGTTAACCAGCAAGGCAGCACGGGGACACATTTATGAGCCGGGGGGAAAAGCACACTCCATTTTGGGCTCCATATTTTGTTTGGTGAAATCAATAGGTTGCTTTAGTGTGCTGTGGATTTACTGGTCTGTTGCTAAATACACAAGCCTGCCTTAAATCTCCTGGGAGTGTGTTTGATTAAAGGTCTGTTCAGCACTGCTCCCTCCTCTAGACCTTCACCGTGAGTTACTGGTGGACCACGCAGTGCCACGACCTTCTCCTACTCCTGCTAAGAGTAGAATTGTACACATTGCATTATGTGCAAGAGCTGGAATTATATGCAGGAATTGTGTTAGAATATAAATATTTAACCATATGTCTATGGTTGTTGTTACAATAATCTACTGTAGGGTGCTAATGTAGTTGTTTTCCTGTGTAAATAGGAGTCATGAGGTATTAGTCTAACAGATGTTGGGTCTCTGTGGATCCAAGGCTGACTAATAGCTGGATTACACTAGCTTTAAGTGTGAAGAGACTAGACATCTCTGAGATGTGGTTATGGGAGACATCTATTTGTTTTGATCAGAGATGCTTGAGTTTTTTCAGGGGGATATTAGCTGAGTGCTCACCAAGGTGGAGGATTATGTACCATCCACACTGCTACTCTGTTGTTTAAAGGGACATTTTACTTATCATATTCAACTGAACTGAACTATTTTGTTCTAGCTTTCATTGTAATTGATTTGTCCAAGAGATTGTTTTCCTATGGTCTTTATTTCATCAGCTAGTGGGTTGTAATTCTATGTTTCGATTTTAATTTCTTATAGAAGAACCCTATTCACTCACTGTAGTTAATCCTGGTGTGGTGTTGGTGTGTTTGTTATTCACCCAATGTCTGCGTGTCTGGTGGACCCACAACATTATTGGGATTTTAAAACAATACGTAACAATTTATGTAAAAATGCTTAACAGATGTTAACAATCAATCACAAGCAATATAGACAGCATATATGGTTAATATTTACCATTTACCTCTACCAGATCACATTTATCAATGAAAGATGAAAGACATATCTAGAACAAATATAAATGAAACAAGGTGGAGGCAGACAGTGAAGGTACACAGTGAACCTTTTTGTTTATTTTTTACCATGTTTACTTGTTTTCACCTACAATTTCCACACTTTCAGGTTCACACCACATATATAATGTAAATATGTAGGGGGATGCACAGTGTGCACTCAATGAAAATATGTTATTTTGTTCTTCACAGAAAATGAGCCAAGGCAAATGAGTTACAGGTTGACAAAATATTTCATTGTATAATTTCCCTTTTAGTAAACATTGAAAATGGGTCCCAGTGGTATTCCTGTCAGGCTTTAGGCCCTGCTATTTTTTCACTCATTTCACGGCTGGAATAAATCCGCATGATATCATTCGGACAAATTCAAAGTCATTAACTCTCAATAACTATCAAGCCAAATCATTTCTGAAAGATTGTCTATGTGTGAGATTACAGTATGTGCATAATAAATGTAATGTGCCCATTTAACCTCTCACTGGCTTGAATCTATAATCAGTATTGCGTTTTGACAGTTGGTCACTCCATGGGGCAGTGTGTCCCAACATCAGTGTGAACTCCTCTATTGTCCACAATACACTCCATGGGGCAGTGTGTCCCTACATCAGTGTGAACTCCTCTATTGTCCATAATCCACACCAAGATTAACACAGTGGTCGTTGTTATGGTTATGGACACCATAGTTCCATTAGTTGCACCCCCCCGTCTCTGATAAAATGATAAGATGATAGCATCAGGTCCGCACATCAGGTCCCAGTGGTCCCCCCTCTCCTACTGTACTGCAGCTCCTTCATAACTCTCCTGCTGCTGAGACATCCTGATTAATGGGCCCCGGCACCAGCATGCTGCCATGGAGAGGCAGAGGTAACGCGCAGTCTATTAAACAAACAGGGAGGACTGTCAAATAGTTATTCATGTCATAGTCTATCAGTCCCCAACCAGGCTTCAGTCTGGACTAGGTTTCCAGACAGCGTCTGTCCACTGAGGCCTCATACACATTTAGGCTTTCAAACGTTTTAGAAACCATTTCAGGTCAATTCCACACTTCCAGAGGCGAGCGAAAATGTTTTTGCACATATTGCATTGTTCGTGCATACTGTGTGAAAACAATTCCAGACATGTCTCGCAGAGAGTAAATTATTCTGACGAGTTTAGTTTATTTAACTGTGCTATCTAATCACTCCACTATATTTTAGGAAATGTTTTTGAGGTGTGCAATTTTGTAAGCACTAAGGAGAGACTCATATTGACAGCAACTCTCAGTCTATGCCTGCCTTGTGGACAACACTGCTATGGCTGCATTGTCAATGGTGTTGTAAAAGAGGATCACACACATCCAAAACTCCTCTATACAGGTACTGGATAGAAGAAAAAATAAAGAGTCTGCATACTGAGTAAGACGTTCCTAAATGGATTAAATTCAATTGGACCATTAAATTCAATATACTTGGGACCATCTTATTCAGCGTGTCAAATATCTTTATATTTATAGTTTTTCATGCATTGTCAATGCCATCATATAGTGAATATTCTGATGATGAGTACTTTATGGTTTTTGTACTGTCACTCTAGTGGGAGGTGGGAGGTTTTGCAAAACACTAAACTTAAACATTTCCAAAGTGAAAACCCTTACAAATCTGCAAGTGTAAATGAGGCCTAAGATAATTTTTTGGGGAAGTGCAGTAATGCAGTACAGACTTGATAACACTATGTTAGTCTCACCCAGGCCCCTATTCCCATCCAAATTTAATAGGAACACAGCCTCAGCTGTAGAGCACGTTCTTGGTCTTCCTTGATCTCAGAGTATCTCTTTCTGACTACTGATCATCACCCAGAGCCCTCAGAAAGCCCCATTCAAAATCAACTTCGAAAGAAATGATGAAATATGTGGTATTTTTTTTTCTGTGATCTCTGCACACCATCATATTGAGCTAACAGGAACCTTGAGTCAGTTTAATGCTGTAATTGGGTCTAGCGGAATGGTTTGAATGGGTGATGGTTGTAGATGATCACTTCACATTCTAGTTCAGTGGAGTGTTCACCACTAGCGTTTGACACGCATGCTGACTGCTCTCTTAACTGCCATTAACCATGTACATGGGGTGCTTGGTCAGTGTAATGATGCTTGACTCCAGCACCCACAGACTAGCTTTCAGTGGCAAACATCCATTTCTCCAACAAGTAGTCATAGCCCTCATGGATGCACTGCCGAATCCTCCACTCATTAGCCTTCATCAGTCAACTGCCTTTTTAAATTAGAATGCGTTTGATGGGTTTTTATATTCTCTGCTGCTTGTGTATATTGGTTGTTGACTGGTCTAGCCTGACTAGCCTGCTCATCTCTGCATCGGTAAACAGACAAGAGAGGAGATCAATCACTGAAATGAGTTCAGTAACAAATGCTGATAATGAAAGTCCTCGGCAGTAAATAAGTGGAAAATGAAGAGACCGGAGGTGCTTGCAAAGATCATTTATCCCCCATAGGCGTCCAGATTCTGCTTAGTCATGTCATCAGCTCATTTCTTTGGATTTCATCGGATCCCTGTTGTCCACTGTGCCACAAAAACAGGGTTCAGCCAATGTGATTGAGGAATTAAGAGATCACAACGTAGATTGTCTTCTATAATTTTATGACATTGTCAGAACTTCATATATTCACTTTCTTATACCATCAGTTTGTTTAATTGAAAACATGTATGGTTTAGAGTTTGTTTTATTCAACCAAGAATGCCCTGTTAGGTAATAGGCACATTTTTATGTCATAAATCTAAGTTGGTGTGTATCATAACATCATTTTAGGCATTCCCCTGCCTTATCTTGTCATGTCTATACACAGTCTATCTTGTATTCAAACAGACAGGCATGATGAATTCATTGATCTGTTTTAAGGAGTGAAGAAGTGTGAGATATAATGATATGACCAGAGGCAGACAATGCATGAAACACATAGTGAAGGGTCAAGGAAGATCACATGTAATCATGGATGTGTGTATGTATGGAATCATCCTGGCTTTGACACGTTCGGTCCCAGAACTGTGTAAAAATGCATTTATCTCCTCATCAGCAATACAATTCCACCATGAATCCCTTTAGAGGGAAGGAGTGTTGAGAGCAATACCTTAGCATGAGATATTACATGTGGCAGGGCAATTTCCATCTCCAGAAGGAGCATCCCATCTAGTCTGGCATTTAATTTTCACTTATGATCGAAAAAGATTTTCCAGAGAGCCGTCTGGCGCTCTTACTCCTGTCAGATTAGCTTCAGTAGAATTGGCACCTTCTCCACAAATAATCTGGTAAATATGAAACAGTCGCTATGATCATGCTAAAGTTACATCCTCAGCCTGTCTCGCAAAACTGTTGTAAACTGATGCATCTGTCATTTAAGCCCCTTGACAACATCTGACATATCCCTTATGTAAGAAGGAGGTTGGTTGGTGAGAAGGAGGGTGAGAAGCTATGCCTCATAAAACATTAACTGCCTTTGTCATTGATTGCCTTAAGCACCATTGTCAGAGACGCAGCTTGCTCGGAGCAGGTAAACGCTGGTGAGTAAACAACATAACCATCTGGACACCAATACCTCCAGACACCATGCTGCAGTACAAATCTATCACTCCCTACTCCTTCTCCACCCCCCTCTCCTTTCTCTGATGGAGACAGGAAACAAGGCTCTGGGAAGTGAAGCTGCACAAAACCCACGACAGCATCTCATTATCCACTAAATAGCAGCAGATTAATTACAATGACAATGACAGATGGCTTGTTACTGGATCATTGAGACAGTACCCAGGGGACAGACAGAAACATACAGGTACAGAATACTGGCCTTCAGGCAGACACATGCACTGTGCTGCTGCACAAAGCCTGGGCACGGACACTTCATTTCTTACCATGCCATAAAATCATTTTTTCAAGATCAGATATACAATTTAGAACAGATGAAATTTCACAGAAGCACATCCTCATTTACATTCTCTTGTTGTTAAAGCATTATTTTTAAGATGCATTAGGCCCTGTACAGATAAGGCTTCTTGATAGCATGCAACAAAAGCAAGGCAAGCGCAGCCTCTCTCTTGGCCGAGTCCCTCTCTCTCTCTCCCTGTCTATAAAGCAGCTGTTGCTTGCTTTTACTGTTTTCCTATGCACCCTCTGCAAAAGTAAGAAAGCTTTCTACTTAGATGTGCGCAAAAAGCAGCAAGGAGCTTCATACGGAGCGGGTAGCGCACCTTAAGCACCGGAGTGCACCATTCCATAGAAATCAATTAAAAAAACTGAAAGAAGCCTTACCTGAATGTAGCCTTAGAAGTGTCCCTAGTGTGGGTCATTATTCTGTCACAGTAGTGATCTTTGCCATTGGGTCTGACATAGATTCCCTCCTCAGTTCACTACTCAATACAACATTTACAGTAGAGTGATCGACTTCACTCCTTTTTATCCGAAACTTGAACTTCACATATAAAGGGATCCGTTAATACTTCACAATATAGGCCTGGCTGCAAAGGTCAGTTCACTCCTCTGTGACATTTGCTCTGCATAGGGAAAGGGTTTTTCCATTCCATCTGACTCGCTTGTCACACTTTAATGTCTCTCACCCTGTTGAACAGCCAGCTACTGTACATCGGTCGTGAATTACAGGCCCCATGTTGCTATGCTCTGCAAAGTGGCCTACAGCTATTCAGCAGTGGAGTTCTTGCCAGTGTCAGAATCCTCTGTTATTAGCTAGAGATGGAGGGAAGCTAAGGAGCCAGAGAAGAAAAATTGAAGGTACACTTGCAGATGAAAAAGGTACAACATTCTAGCCTTTGTTACAGGGGCAGCAGCTTTTATACTCAAGACACTGAGAAACACAGAAAAACAGCAGAAAGACAGAAAAGCATGGAGAGACCTGCAGAACAGTGTGTTTACAGACTGTTAACAGCCTGGAGTGCTGGAAATGTGGCGAGAGAGCAGGCTGCTGTTCCCTCTCCCTGCGTGTCTGCCTATCTGTCAAAAACACACTCCGTAAGCTTGTTCACAAACAAGATGTGACCTAGTCTTTGAGCAGCAATCACTGCATCAGCACTGTGCACAGTCACACAACACACATTTCATGCCTCTGAAACCTCCCTAGCCAACTGAGGGGAGGGATCAAGTGACAAAGGAGTGAAAAAGTCTGTTCACTGCAAAACATGAAAATGTTCATCTAAATGAATTTCCTCTTCTACTAAAACCTAAATTCTTAGTTTTCTTGAAACAAGTAAAAATAATCTGCCAATGGGGTGAGATTATTCTACTCAATTGGTTTTTAATACAATTCAGTTTATTTCAAAGATATTCTCAAACCAAGCGAAATCGTGTGGAAACAATTGGAGCGATCTTGTTCATTTCAACATATTGTCACTTGCTTTGAGAAATGTCTTTGAACAAATTCAATTGTGTTGCAACAAGTGAAATTGGCACATCCTGATACAAGATTCAATTACTTGTTGAGATGGAGAATTTTCGCAGTGCTACTGTGTTTGTGCTTTTGAATCACACTGAATGAGTAGTTCATTTTTGATCATTGAAACTAGAAGGGCACTCAGAGAGATGCAACACCCGTGCTACAGCACATGTCAACCTGTAAACTCTCTCTTAAATAATTAGGAGAATACCAGGTAGACTGAGGAGATCTATTACAATATTGTGCAGTCCAGTAGACCTCATGTGTATGGAAATCTTGTCAGTTACCATCTTGGTTCATAGTACAAACACCAACGGGTAAAATGTAGGCATCGATCTTTAAACCAAAAAGTCAATATTAACTGTCAATTAGTCCATCACGTTGGAACCAAAAGAGTTAAGAAATACACAAGTTATCATGGTTACACACACTTACACACACACACACACACACACACACACACACACACACACACGCACACACACATGCACACAAAATCACTGGCTGTGGACATTACTACATACAGAAGTGTACAGCTAGGCTACGACTCCACTGTTGTTGGCCTCTTGCATAAAAGGAGCATTTGTGCCCCAAGCTAAAAGCACAAGGACTTAAAGAGCAGCAGCAGAAGTGGAGGAGAAATGCTGCCATCAATTACAGAGTTAAATGTCATTTAAACATAGTGATTTCACACAGGAAATATGTAGGTGGGTACAGTATATTACTAATTTCCCAACACTGGAGCCTGAATTTCTGATATGGAAATAATTACACCTTAGAAGTTGCTTTTATTGCAGACCCCCTTTCCTGCACTACTGCTTGAAACTTTATCAGCCAGCCATTACCATATCTACCTGCTTCTAGGGCAAGCACTGTTCTAAGAATAGGGAATAGCCTACAGTAATATAAGTGCACTTAAAGTTAGCGTATAGGCTACTTTATTTTAATTGTAAAGTTATTGTGCTATAGGAGTGACATAGGTTCACCTGGACAGGCTGTGTTCAGAGGGCTTATAGTCTGACTCACAGGATGTTGACCACACGCATAAGCCTCCCATTGGCCAACAATTTTCAAAAACCCAACAAAGTCTTCCAGCTAGCAAGCTTCTCATGATGGAAAACTCTTCAAAACAGTTGAAGAACGTCTCCCCTGATGCTATTTTTCAAGGTGCATTTTGGGCTTAGCGGCACCCTAGACAATTCTGATTGGTTTGAGAAATCAATCAACACTGAATGTTTTTTCCCCCTCATGCACAATGATAATGGGTTCTTCCAGATGTTTCACCTGCCAATACAGCAGGCTAAGAATGATGAACTGGGTACAGTATGTGCACCTGCTATGCGATGGAAAATCATTTTCTGGTTTACCGAAGTGACATTTCTGCAGATTTCTGCAGGTCAGGCATTATGTGCAGGGTCAGGTACCTCACTTTCCAGAAGGGCCACCCTTCAACACCACAGATGCTCTCCTCACCCTAAATCCCTCAGCAAAAGAGACTGTTTCTATTCTCCATGATCTAATATCAGGACTAGATTTCCCTCCGTTGACTGCTATTAAAACAGCCTGGGAACATGATCTTGGTGTACCCTTCACTGAGGATAACTGGGATATCTACCTCATCCCCTATGTGTGCACATAATTGTCTTATTCAGTTTAAAGTGGTTCACCAAATTCATATGTCTAAGAAAAGAATTACTAAATAAAATGAGTCCCACTTGTGATAAATGTAAGAATGCAGATGGCTCATTTTGGAAATTGGTCCCAAGACTCTACCGTCAAACTTAATCTAAAAGCAGAGTTCCAAATAAACGCAGAATCCCTTTTACTGTCCGGGTATATCTACACATTTTAAAGGCCAGTCTCTATTAGAAGCCGGGTCTACATGCATTATCTTTGCGTTTACCACGTGTGCAGTTTTGTTTTTCTTTTCATCATCATTTACAATCATAAAAACTTCTATCTCTCCCCAGCTGATTTAGTTTGATGTCCAACTCCGTAGCTCCACTTACATAGCCCCCCCCCCTCTCAACATAACAATACAAATCCACCTACCACACACCCACACAACATAGGCTACACACAGCGATCATCCAGGAGTTATCACTGTTCCTCATCATCACAACAATGCTTGCTAGTGCATCAAATACAGCATGCCTGCATGACAACTGTAATTAACTTGTAAAACTGACTGAAACTTTCTGAGAACAACATCACTCCATTCCTCGCAATTCTTCTCTTTCTCTCTCTCTCTCTCTCTGTGAAGTTTGAAGTTTGACGTTTGAGTTTATTTATTTGCAATCACAGAAATTTAAAAAATGTCTATACTAAAAAGGACTAAAGACTAAAAGTTCTAAAACATGCTATAACAACCTATCCAGGCACACACATACACACACACACACACACCAACACACCAATGACAAACAGAAACGAGGACTGGGAGTTTCATTTTTTGACTTATTGTAAAGTCTAACAGCTGTGGGTAAGGTTGATGACTTGAGCCTGTTTGTTCTGCAGTGATAGTCCGTTATGTTGTTTCTGTTTCTCAGTAGTCTCTGTATCTCTCTCTCTCTCTCTCTCTCTCTCTCTCTCTCTCTCACTCTCAATGCGTGCGGTTGGTGCATGATGCGTTCCGTCTCTCGGAACGAGATAAAATTAATGATTCGTAATTGATGTGTAATTTCATAGCCTAATTTTTATACAGATAATATTCATACTGTTTTAAATAAACAATTTGATAGTGGTTTCCATTTTTTCTGAGCAAGAGTTTTTGCTAAATGAATTAAAAGCCGGGCCCATATAGATGCCTATCCCAAATATAGGTTGGTTGTATTCAGTGATTGAAGCAAATAAAAGCCAGGGCTATTAATTGAAGTTTTACGGTAATTGATCCTGACCCCCTGGTGGCACTTTTTGGTGTTCCACCTGAAGAGTCGCAAAACGTTTGTCGTTTGTCTCAAAACGTAATGTCCTTGTTTTCGCCTCTCTCCTGACACATTGTGCTATTCTACTTAAAGGTATCCAATGGAGTTTTTGACTACTAGTTGCTGAAATTGGCACTATAGTGTACAGTCGGAGGAAAGGTGTCCCCGAAATTTGTGCATCACGTGTTCTTTCGGCACGCACATGAGGACACACATGCATGCCACTCATGCAGGGATCATGCAGAAAACAGAAAGAGTGTACTGGACATGTGTAAACATGCCCTTGTGCTTCAATTTGATTGGTCTATATAATCTCCCTGGAAATATAACAAGCTAACTGTCAGTCAATCAAAGGAGGTGGACTCATTTGTGGGGGTACAACATCTTGATTGTACCACAGTATTACTGTATTACAAGATTGCTTGTAAAAATCCAATAAAAAGAACTTTGAAGAAGAAGAAAATAATTTTTCACAAAGCAAAAGTATTGTTTGTGGTGCTGAGGTGCCGCAGCTTTTAGGTTTGCACTGACAATGCATTCAAAACCTTCCTGTGTTGATTCTACTACTGCCAAAAACAAATTACGGCTACAATGACAGAGAGGTTTGATTCGGTTCACATTGGATTGTTATTATCAGGGGACCTCTGTCTTCACCAAATTATGGTAGGTAATTTGCGCTGGAATTTTCCCATTACAGACATGGCAGATTCACAATGGATTCAAATCACAGATGACCTCCACAATTATTAGAAGTCACTGGACGTGCTCAGGTAATGCTAGTCCAGTGAGAATTGGGCTATACATTTCAAAATGGACACAATCAGAAATAGCCCAACATTAGCTAGAATACGTAAGGGCGTACATACTCTGTCCTGGGGGGATGTGTTATGACCTATGAGGGAATACGTATGTATTAATAATAATGCGACTACAGTAGCGACCTTGAGTTTGAGAAAGGCACACTATATTGTTGTTGTGACAAACCTCAGATAGCTCACTGTCCTGGGACACAGCACAGTGATGCTGTATGATGGTGTGAATGGCTTGGGTATATAGCCTCATCTTCATAAAACCGAACATTAATCTCCCAATTCCAATCAATATACAGTGACATGAGTGTAAATAATGAATCTTAGATAACTCACAATATGTTGAAGATGATTGATATTGATATAAGTTGATATAGCGTTTCTCTATTTACTGCAAAGTCCTTGAATTTTCCCAGACATCATTATACATTTTGAAACACTGCCACAGATGTCAGATTTTACCAGAGGAGTTTGATGGAGTTGGAGCCTGTGTTTTCCATCATCTCATGAAAAAGTGTGATGCTTCTCAAACACGGGCGGGCGATGACTTTGTTGTTTGCGCTGTGGAAGTTGAGCAGTGTGATGTTGTGTGTGATGCTGTGATTCAGTCCTTCACACCTCATTGGCGCCCATGCTCGGTAAATGAAAAATAAACACAACATGGCAAATGCAAAGAGATTAAGGAGATTAAGGATACTACTTGGTAGGCAGCTAGCACACAGAGGGGATATTTGATAGCATATTTGTCTGTAAACACTTTTCAGTGTCAGGGACCACCTGCTTTCCCTGTAATATTTTTCATATCCGCCTCCTCATCTCTCTCTCTCTCTCTCTCTCTCTCTCTCTGTCTCTCTCTCTCTTTCTCCCTCTCGTGTTATTTATCTTTCTTTCTTTCTCCTCTCCTTCTCTTCTCCCTCTTCCTCTCATGTTCTCTCTTCTCACTCTCTTCTTTGCCCGCTGCTCTTAGGTGGAAAGCAGAGTTAGTTGATGAAAGTGTTTATTGACTTTGATCAGTTCTAGCAGTAGGGGCGTAAGCCTGGCTGCTCTAATACTTATCCTCCCAGGGTAGTGTCGCCATTTTGCATACCGTAGAAGGTGTGAATCTCTCTACACAGATTGAGGCTCTCACATAAAATCCGGTTAGATATAGATTCAGATTAGGCTGCAGGAGATCCAACTCACTGTGAAGTTGAGTCCCTTGCTGCCCCTCACACTCTCACAGCTTATCAGTCAGGCAAGCTTTTTGGAGCTGTGTTCACAAACATGTCCAGACGGTTCTATATGGTAGCAGTACCAGTCCTGCTGTTTCTTATAGCTTGAAGACCCATGGTTACGGCTAGGCTAGCCACAGGCTGCTTTGCTGTTGTTGTGAGATTAACCAATCAATAACCATGTAATTTAGTGGTGCAGTCTAAACGGTTCTCTTTCCATCGAGCTGGCAGTTAGACCGAGTAGACTCAACCACTCAATTAGGTGCATACTTCACATCATTGTACATGGTAGAGTCTACACGTTCCTCTTTCCCAAATGACTGGAACATCTTTGTGCATCATTACATATCTTGATCCACATAGAGAGATGTTTGGTGTCAACTTCAGTGAGGCTTGGTGTTATCTTTAGCTTTGTAAGAGTTCACAGTTGTAGCTACAGTACACAGACAAGCCTGGACATGATATTCACAGATATATTATACTATAGCTCTGCATGCTTTGGAGACAAGTTGCTTAACTAATTAAATGTGGCAGTAGACGGAAAAGCTGCCCAGCTCTATATTGATCTGTATCATGCTGGGTATCAGCCTACATGTGGAAAAGGTTTCTTTACTGTATTCTTTAATTTATCTTTAGAGATGTATTCCTGTAGCTCTGCGATTCTCTTGCTTCTAATCTTACCATTGAACTCGGAGGCACAGGGCCCCAGTCCTGAGTTAGCTGGGTAAGACTGTTGATATTTTGATATAAGCCACGGATTTTCAGTTCCTTGAAGCAAGCTTAAATATTAGCCTAACCAATAAAGTAATAACTCCTTCATCTCAAACCTGCAAAAAGGCAGGTTAATTCATTGGATTAGATTTGATTATTGCCTGGATCCAGACCCTGAATCGCCAATCACTAGTCCCGCCTACTTTAAAATTATTTTGCAGTGCAATTCATTCTGATTATCAGGCAAATTTGATCTTACCCTATCCAGGAACTCATTCCACAGCCCCGTGCTTAGATAACTGCCAATAGATAAGTGGCTATTATAATCAGGAAATCTTTTAGAATAAGGCAACATGTATTGAGAAATTACTAGATCCTTTGGTTAATTCTTACAACCTTTTAACTGAAAAACTTAATTATTTTATATGGGAACTTGTTGGATCCATATGCCTACAGTAGGCCTACATTTATAAACATACTTTTTGACCTACCATAAGAGCAATTCATCTGCTACATTGGATGGAACTTTGTTATGCATTTAGATTATCTACAAATGTCTGCCAAGCCTGTTCTCTCAGTTTAGATGCTTTTTATATTTCACTATATTGATTACTTTTGTCCCTCATATCCTTCTGTTAACACTTGCTCACCTGAGAGAAAGTGGGTGTTCTTTCATTTGGTGGCTTTTGTCATAATCCCTCCATCAGCCAATCATAAGATTGTTCATCATGGTTTCGTCTGTCTTCTCACATTCCCTTTATGCCAAGACGGGAACGTGCAGTCATCCTGGATGATTGAATCCACGCTTGTCTAATCAATCCTGAATCTGCGTTCGAGGAACAGAGTTAGCCAGATGTAAATTAGCAACATAATCTGATACTGCAGGCGTCATATTATCCAGGACTAGTTAAGCGATGTATGAGGGATGGGGCCATGGAGATTGCCTTAAAGTGATCTTTATTATGCACAGTCTCAGTTTGGAGCATGCAAAGAGGTCTCCATAACAACCTGCACTACAGCTTTCACACACACACACACTGTACCTCTAAAGCAAGACAACATGTCAAACTCTAATATCTAACCACTAAGTCATTCTGCTTTTCACACAGGAAGGTTTGTCTACAGCTCCATAAGCCTAAAAATATAAACTTAACATGATGTGTATCCCACAAAGCCTTACTATAGGCCAAGCACACAGAGAGATCCCTCTATAGACCGTAGATGCAGAGAGGGTTAGCTCTATCGTTTTGCTTACTTTAGCTAGAGAGAGATTGATGTAAAACTCTGGTTGATTCTGAACACCTCTTCTCTGTACAGTATATGTTACTCTAGCTTTGAAAAGAAAAATAACTACACTTTAGAGAGATATTGAATATACTGTACAAAGCCATATTTCAAATAGAAGATTTTCAAATCTAGCCTTTGCCGATAGCGCCTTCCTGTGAGAAACCTCATCACACAATGTTAAATGTGGAGCCACTCTCTGACTTGTCCAAGGTCACCTTTTATTTTCTCTAGTGATGCTGACATGATGTTTTCTGCCTTCATTCATCACACCTTTCCTTTTTTCTTAGAAAGCCTACGTTATTGTTCTCAATTCATAACAGCCATGGAAAAATACAAGATAGGCAAGGACACTGAAAAGAACCCACACAACTCAGATTGAGGTCTGTAGAATGGCTAGGCATCAGGGATGGGCAGAACTCAAGAAATTGCTATTTGATATTCACTGGGAACTATTTGACCATTTTTAAACCATCTAGCCCATCTCACAGCGCAGGGAGCTGTCAACAACCTCTCGAAAATCGTTAACTTATAGAGGTCAGCATTTCAGTCCTTTAACGTTAGACGCTTTGCTAAATTTGTCATGCTATACCCCTCCTTGGCACTGCTCTGTAGCATCACGTGGTATGGGCTTGCTGGAAACCTTTGCCTTTCCTTGTTAATTCGCCCAAATGCAAAGTATTTCCTATTGCTTTCTTTGTCAATCAAAACCGGTCGCGGAGGCTCCGCAATCTACACTTGCCGTCGTTAGTAAACTAACAACGTGACAACAAGACCAAAGAGTGACAAGACCCACTAACTATGCAAATGGAGCGGATGAGACGAGTGAGAGCAGCACTGAGTGAGAAGGAGACAGGGCAGCTCCATGTGGGCAGCTGTGTGTGTGTGTGTGTGTGTGTGTGTGTGTGTGCCCAGCCTTTTTGTCGCTCTCAGAGCAGGCGAGAAAGCACACACTGCCCAGCTGTCGCACACACTGCTACCAGGTGCTGGTAAAAACCAGGGAAAAAAGACAAAACGATAGTCGCATAAACAATTTGATTTCTTACAATTTAAAGGACCAGTGTGTATTATTTAGAGGGATCTATTGGCAGAAATGGAATATAATATTCATAATTATGTTTTCATTACTGTATAATCGCCTGAAACTAAGAATCGTTTTGTTTTCGTCAGCTTAGAATGAGCCCCTCATATCTACATAGGAGCAGGTCCTCTTCCATGGAACGCGCTATTTTGCTCTAGTAGCTGAGCAACAAGAAACAGCAATTTTACGAAACCAAATGGTCAAAACAACAGACAGAATACACTATTGGAATTATATACTCATGATTACCTGACAGATTGTTTTTCAACGCTGTAGTATTCCTGTTTTGGACGTTTGTTCATGCTTCAGTGAAAACAAAGATGGTGGTGGAGGGAGGAAGGAAATTGAGCATCTCACATTTTCTGAATGTATGTACATTTTAAAACTGTGACAGTAAAATAATCTTGAATCTTGGTGAATGCCGTGATAACCAACAAGAATGAAAGCAGTTGGTTGCAATCTGCAACCTCAACACTAGATATCACTAAATAATACACACTGGTCCTTTAATGACTATTTGGAAATTTGAAAGTCAATGCCCATCCCTAATAGGCATAAAGGAACTGTGCTTTATAAAATAAAGTTCCAAGAATAGTATACTGTGTAGTCTTACTCTTTTTGTATACAATAAAAATGATCTCAGAAGCCATGGTTACATGTATACTGTAACTACATTCAATGAATGGAAATGCTTTCAGGAAACCACAGTTTGCAGCCTTACCATTCATGCATACATGGTAAATCTTTAGTATTTTATGTAAAGTAGGCTTGATTGCACTATAACCAATGGGTATATGCTTCCTCCAGAAGACTGTGTCGTTATCTCTCAATTCACACACCTCTTTGTTCCCTCCTACACATACACACACACACACACACACACAAGGACACAAACACACACCTACACACAGACACACATATGTGTGTGCACACAAACACAAACACACATACAGACACAAAACACACACATACATAAGGGGACACACACACACACAGCCATGTTTTCATGCATTGTGGGGACATTCCATAGATTTACATTCATTCCCTAACTCCTTACCCTAACCATAACCATAACAACTGTGGGGCTAACCGTAACCCTAACTATA
>OMKL01123701.1:0-12592 GCA_900302295.1 Parasudis fraserbrunneri
TATTTGGGCCACGTGAAGAAATAAAAAAAAAGCAGATAAAAGGTATACATACAAATACATTCATTTATACATGATATACCCCTCCCCACCTCAAAAGAAGGTGGGTAGGGTATGATGTAAGGTGCTGGAGTGTGGGAGGGGCTGAGCAGAGAGAGGACTACTTAAGGATGAAGAGCAGGTGAGAAAAACCTACAGGTTAAAATGGCTCTCTACAAGTTTCTGTGTGTGCCAACTCTGATGCTTATCCTCCTATCCAAAGGTAAGAATGCTAGTCCAATTATTCATATCTCAATCAATGCATTTGCTTAAATATACACATTGAACCAGGTACTTGTAAACATTTAATTATAAATATTTGTTTTATAAAATAGTTTAAGCTGTAAAGTACACACATTATATATATATAAGCATCATCTGAAGATTTAACTACCATTTTTCTACCTATAAATTTGAAAATCAATGTGCCACTGCTATGGTTAAAAAATGACCAGTCCAATAAATATTCACTGGTACTGCTCGCACATAAGGATGCTGGAAAAAGTGACTTGGATACAAGTGTTCTGAACTTTTTATTGATTTATTTGTAGATGGGCATGGTTAGGTTACACATACAATACAATCTTCTGTGATCTGAATGGTATATTGCAACACTGTGATGCAGGAGATTTCACACAATAACATTTAGTCGCAAATTCATTAACTTCAAGAGGAATGCCACCCATTTTAAGAATTCATATATTTTATTCCTGTGATCCTGCACAAACCAGTCAATATTTGTGAACATGCACCACTCTCTACTAAAGCTAGAAATCAGAGAGAACCCTTGAATTTGTCATGTCACCTGGATGTAAAATCGGGGACTGCTCCACAGACACTGAATGGGGCACTGACTTTGTGGGTCTAATACATTTTTTTGTGTGAGATCTTACATCCAAATGAGGTTAAACTCTGCTTGATATGCTATCTGTTAGCAATGTTTTAGAATAAAAACCTCATTTGGGTGTGAGAACTCCCCATTATTGTCAATGGTGCAGCCCCAGATTTTACATCCAGGTGACATCACAAATTTCAGGGTCCTCTCTCAGATTTCTAGCTTTATGAGCGAGTGGTGCATGTTCACCAATATTGACTTCACTGTTCTGGGGCACAGGAATAACATGCACATTGTTAAAATGGGTGACATTCCACTTAAACATCATAAAAAGGCACGTTGCACAAGGTGAAGCCTGTTTGAAAAATTCTAAACCAGCAGGTCCATAAAATTAAGCCCATGTTCATGTTTGCTCTAAATGATTTGAACCCTGAATAATAATAGCACTGAATAACCTTATAACGCCACTTTGAATTTCTCTGGTAGTAGTATTTACTCAGTATTTGCAGTTGTAAAGTCAATCCAAATCACTTGGATTGATATGTCACAAAAAAATACTCAACCACTACCGTCTTTAACTATGAATGTACATAACACTCTAACCTACCACCTTTAGATCATAAAGATGGTCCTCTGAAAACTTAAAAGGGAGTTATATGGCTCTGAATTGCGCTAACCACCACCAGCGTTACATTCTTTAGTCCTTGGGAGCTGCTTCCTGTCAGCATACTGCAAACAGCATTCTAACATCTTTGTGGAATAGAGCCTTCTTCTAAGACAACTTCTAAACTGGACCAAGTAAAAGCTCCAAGCAGATCACTAGGTTACTCTAATGGTGACAGTTTTTTTTCCTGTCCTATGCTTTTTACCAGCATTAGAATTTGTGATTACAACGAGCTAATTTAACAGCAATATACTGTATTAATCAATAAGTGCTACCTGTTCACCTACTGTTTAATCGTTCAATCTGCTGGCCTATTGGATGGATGTCTTGAGTTGCAATTCTATGGTACATACTGGTGTTCTTTGTACCTTTCATCGCTTCAAGAGAATTGTTTTCATTCTTTGGCTGAGAACAATATGTGAGCTCCAATCTTGACATGCACAATGGATAATCTTCAGTATCATGTCAACCAGCCTGTCAGAGGGACTTAGGTGCTTGCATTCCTGCATGCAAATCATCTCCACTCACTTAAAGAGAACATTCAGGGGTGGCGAATAGTCCACGTTCCAATCTGAAGTGTGTCTGAGCAAGTGACTTATCTCTGTGGTGGTCTAACCAGTTTGTCAGATTCAGACCCGCGTACACAATAGCACACAGGTAGATACCAAGGCTTAATTACTGTACACAAAGACCTCTCCTCTCTCTCTCTCTCTCGTCAGTACATACACACAAGCGCATGATAGCAGAACTTGGCTTTTACTGTACAATGAAAATGAACTGAAATCTTGTTTTTTGAATTTCAGGCTGTCAGTCCCAGCTGTCTGGTAAGTATTCAGACTAATTTCACATATTCATCATACCAGTTTATGGATTTGGTTTTTAAATGTATTGTCCTCTACTGACTTTTATCAAATATGTCATTCATACTTGTTTTTGGAATTTAATCCAATTTCTTCATTTAACCTTTAATTATACAAATGATTTATTGTTAAAGGTATAATCTGTAATGCCATCAAACAGTGACTTCTTGGCAAGAGAGCCCGACTTGGTATTGCACTTTGTTTACTTTTTTGTTTTGATCTGACATGTGTTTAGTAACTTATTATACTGTGAATTTCCAGACCTCTCTTGGCAGAGCCTGAGGTGTGGCCAGCAGTAGCAACCCCTCCCCATACCCATTCAAATCCAACCCACACATCAGACAAAAACAAAAACTGTAAACAAAGCGCAGTACCATGTTGTCATCTTTTGCCTAGAGGTCGCTGTTTGTCGACATTACAGATTATACCTTTAAAGAACGTATTATTGTCTTTGCAATGGTGACCATCTCACAATGAAATATAATGTCATAACAATAAAAGATGAAGGAAAATTATATTGACAATAAAAATATATTGCACACAAGGGGGGAAAATCAGTCATCACCAGCAAGAAGAAACAGGAGTGAATTCCATCTATGCTTACTGCAGATCAACTCCATGAGTAGAATGGTAATTTGGCTGGTACTCCATACCTGCCATAGAATGTTTAATAATCATATCTTGGATATCGATTTTGGTTTGGTGCATGAGGCTACGAAAGTTGATGTGTTAATCATGGCAATGGCAGTATTTAGATGAACATTCCAGCAACAGTTCCATTCCAACTTTCTGAATTTCACGCACTGTCCATATATGAAATAATATGAAACTGCTAATTTCCAGGAAAATATGATCAAAATTCTTATATGATGGTCCCAAAGGAGATTCCCACGATACTCTAGGAGAGGCGCTTTCTGTCCGTTCTACCTCTGTGGTCAACACACTGACATTACCTGAATGTAAAATCTCAAACAAACATTCTGAGTACACTAAGTGTAGCAACTCCAGGTTTTGCCTCTAGATGACATCGGAGTAATTGAGTAATTGATTAATTGATTAATTGGTTCTGTGCACTCTAGTTTTGTCCATGTAAACAATAAACATTGATTGAACTGTGAACTGAATTCTGTCATTATCTACTCTCCCCCATATCAGTCAGCACATGCAGTAATCCAAGTGTTTAGCAAAACAACTGTAATCTAAAGACCTGAATTTCCATCAGTATGTAGCACAGCGAGAGTTCACTGAAAGCTTGACCCAGCACTCACTGTGCTGACAGACTGAGGACCATGTGAATTCAATTACATAAGAAACGTGAAATAAGCATTAATTTAGTGGTTGAGTCTACATTATCCTCATTCTCGTGCTCCTGTGAGCACTATAATAAGACAGACAATGCCAACACTTATCCTTTTCTTTTGCTTTGTTAGTATGTGGTCGAGCTAATCTGAACCCCAGGATTGTTGGAGGACAGGATGCCCCAGCAGGAAGCTGGCCCTGGCAGGCCAGTCTGCACCGGGTTGATTTTGGCCATTTCTGTGGAGGATCTCTCATTAACAGTCGGACTATCTTGACTGCTGCTCACTGCTTCCCTAAGTAAGGAATCATTGTGACAAGCTTACATTTCAGCCCAGGATAAACCTTTTCAATTCCTGATGACCTTTATTGCCTTTTTGTTTTTCTTTCAGCCTTTTAGGGGAACAACTGCAATTTTTTGGGAAAATGAATGTTATTTAGAGGGTAGCACAACAACAAGCCTGGAAAGTACTCATGCCTGCTCAAAAATATGCTTGAAAGTCCTTTGGTAGACCCTCCAGGTCGCAAGAATTAACACAAATTCAACCAAACCCCGCAGTATTTGTGACAGCTTGCAAATTTGACCAATCCCCGCTATATTTCCACATAAAATGGTCAAGCTACATAACATTTTCTGGTTCTGGTTCTCATGGCCAGTTTGACCACTTAATGTTAAAATAAAACACAGAAAACATTGCAAATTGCATTGCAATTTTTGAGAAATGCTGCTGCAAAATCAAGCATTTTGGGTTGCAATAATCACAAAATAAGATATTTCTGAGTTAGTTCATTTTTGTTACAGCCACCTGGCATGATTACTTTGATGGCACTCTCCCCAACGAGCTTTCAAGAGCACTCTCTGAGAATGCACAGGCATGACTACATTGAAGGATTTTTTTCTAACATGTTGTACAAATAATATTCATTTTCCAAAAATGGCCATTGTTCCCCTTTAAGCTACATTCACATTGCAGCGAAAGACCATTCTCTCAAAACAAAACAAAAACAACAACAAACCCAACAGCTTGTCATCATGATGATATTTGAAATGTGTTGTCCCTTTGTGATATCTTACTAATGGCATTGATATGTATTCTGTAGATATACATTTTTTAGTTGAACTCAGACTCCAATCAAATTTCATGGTAAACTAATGTGTTACTGGTGAAATAACCATTGTTAATACATAAAACATGGAAATTACAGCCTGGGTCTGTTGAGATTGGCAATATTAGCAACTCTCGTTTCTGCCAGCTACCCAGAAGAATGCTGAGTGTGGAAGTAACAGCAAAGTGGGGAGATTAAGCCTTGGTAGAGGTCTGCACTCTACTGGGTTATAGTTTTCAGTTTGTTCTCAAGTGTCATAACATATAAACAGAGGCGAGCAAAGTGCCTCTTCCACTAAAATGTGACCATCACTGATTACCCTCTTACCTTGCCTTTTTTTTTCAGTGCTAACAGAACTGGTCTGATTGTGTATTTGGGCCGCCAGAACCAGTCAGGACCCAACCCAGAGGAGGTTATGCGGACGGTTATAAGGATCACCTGCCATACAAAATTCAATATGCAAGAGTTTGACAGTGACGTGTGTCTCCTGGAGCTCTCTTCCCCCGTAACTTTTACCGATAACATCATGCCTGTCTGCCTGGCCTCACCACAAACCTACCTCAAAAATGGGACCAATATCTGGGTCTCTGGCTGGGGGTTGGTAAAGGACAGTAATGGTGAGTGGAAAGGCCCTAGAAGAAATAATTTAAACAAAATTGCAATTCTGAAATCCTCCCCATGACAGGGTTGAGCTCAATTCAACTGATTCAGGAGGACGATTTTCTTTCAAATTCAAATATTGAAAATTAAAAAAAAATGACAAGTTTGTCCTATCCAACTTATTGAATTGACAAAAACAAATGTGACAGGACAGGAAAGTTTTCTTAGGTTTTATTTTAGGGCCACATTTTAATAATTGTGGTAAAATCAAACATATGAGGATGACTCCAGGTAGCCAGGACTGACTGCTGCAGGTGAAGGTCCTTACACGGACACGGGCACCGGCTTTAGGCTGTCACGGAGGTCATGTATCTCCTGTTTCTCCCAGTTCTGTCCCCACTCTCGCTCTCACATCTGGTCGGAGTAGATCCAGACGTGACTTTGGCTCGTGGCCAGTCAGCGACTCTGTCTCTCCCATCGTTGTCTGAGTGGCGCGATGCGATACCAGAAACGGAAACGTGAGAGCCGTGTGCTAGGTGTGTCCCCCTATCATCCCTTTCAGTCCCTGCCCTTTCAGCGTAGGCACAGCTCGTTCTGCCAGCCCGTTGGGAGGCAGGATGAGAGGGAGTGGCGCGAACATGACGCATTTCATTCTGTTACATGAACTTGAAGGAAAGAGCTCACCGGTGAACGTTGTCCCATCGTCTGAGGCTACAGTGGTGGTCGAACCACGGATTGCAAACACAGTTGACGCAATGTTTCTACGGCTGTGGTGGCTGTAACGTTACTTTGGATATGGGCTTCAATAAACTTCTAATTTACATCATCCATGACCAGGATCACGTGACCATGAAGGGCCCTACAAAATCCACATGCAACCTAGGCCAGGGACACTCTGGCCACTCCCTTGTAAGGGAGCTGGTGTCATCTTCCTCTTAGTCTGACATTGTGAGCAGGACCTACTACTCCAAGTTGTGCTCCATCTGGTGGTGCTTTTCATTAGAGCGTCACCTAGGTGAGTCTCATGCACTTCTTCCATGACCTGTTAACAACCCGGGGGTGGAACTA
Organism: Parasudis fraserbrunneri; assembly: GCA_900302295.1. Lineage (NCBI taxonomy): Eukaryota > Metazoa > Chordata > Actinopteri > Aulopiformes > Chlorophthalmidae > Parasudis > Parasudis fraserbrunneri. Next base: position 6,467 of record OMKL01123701.1, read on the forward strand.
ACACTCAGGGACCCCCCAAAGGATGCAGACATCTTGCGCACTCATTTTAGTTCATTTTTACATTTAGCAAAAAGCCCAGTATCTCCCTCAATCATCACGTTAGGCAGAATTCTTGCTCAAATCTAAACATTTTCAACTCAAGCAAACACAATTCGTGCAGCCTAGAGTGAACTATACTGTGTCTGTCTCGCTCCATTCACGTCTTTCCATCGACTTAGTATGCCGTTGTGTCGCCCCTAAACACTATTTGAACAGACTGTAAAACTCTGACTTGTGATGTCACTAGGTATAAAGTCTGGAGCTGATCCATAGATAATGAATTGGTGTCTGATTTTGTGGACACGTAGAATATTTGTCTGGGTTTTTATACCCAAATGAGCTTTATTCTGTAATAGTGTTACCAGTTCTGAAATAGAAATGTACCTTTGTCCCCAGAAAACCTCCCTGGAGGTGCTATCCCTGCCACCTTTTCTAAATCTCCCAATTCAATGTCTGTGGAGCAGCTCCATACTGTATACCTTATACAAACTAAGTTCAAGTTTTCACCCTCAGGTCTCTCCTCAGGCTTTGGGAAAGAGTTGGTAATGTTCACAAATATTGATTGTACATTGCTGTCCTAGGTCACAGGAATAATATATATCAATTCTCAAATTGCCTTTATCCTGTGATGGGACTGGGCCCCCGTCAGTCCACAGTCTGATGTGTTTGGCCTTCAAAGGCAAGTGAGACAGTCTCTCCATTAAAATGATATGCCTGGGGCACTGTTGATGGAAAGCGGCTCAGCTCATCTATACTTGCATTGCCCTTTCCCAGTCTGTACACGGTTGTATAACCTGGGGCATGGATGGGATGGAGTCTCACTGAAAAGGCTAATGGTCAGCGCATATTGTGAATGAGTAACCATAGAGGCGCTGAAGAAATGCTCACGGTGAAGACCACAGCCAGACATTCCTCATCTAGCTGTGAACGTCCCTTTTCAGGTGTAATCGCCACACATGGTGCAAAACCAGTGAGTGTCATCAGGTGTGAGCGAACTGCCCCAACCCCATATGGGGGCGGTGCATCACATGACAAGATGACCTCTCTGTCTGGATCATAATGGATCAGCAGCTAAGCTGATAGCAGGAGCTCCTTGACTTCCTCCAACGCTTTCTCTTGGGCTGATTCCCACTTCCATTTTGTCTCCTTGTGAAGCCATAATAGTCGACCATGCCCCAAACACCACCTCAGTGGCACGCATTCATAAACGCTGCCGTGGCATCATTTAGGTTTCTCCAAGAGTCCACAGTGCCATGCGCACAGAGCGTTGGTCTTTTCCACGGCCAGAGGCAGCCTGCTGTAATGTGGATGCCTTCTTGCCATTTACGATCCTGTCTTCAGCAATGTCAGTACTGCACCACAACCGACTAACATTAGCGCTGCTAGCTAGCAACACCCTGGCGATGTGTCAGTCTTTACATCAGAATTTTCTTCGTTGGCAGCTTTTAGCTGCATGATGCGAGATTCGTATTTCCTGTGGTTTCTTGCTCAGATAGGCATGGTCAATGCTCACTCTCAATTGCTAGGGCAGTGGTATGTTTTTGCCAAAGACAGGAGGGTAGTGGCTAGAAGGCATCCACATTGGAGCAGGCTGCCTGGAAGGAATCTCTCTGTATGTATGTCCTTTGATTTTCTTGAGAAGCACTCATCCAATCGACTTTACACATGGCAGGTGTATTGCTCAGGACCCAAGGAAGCGCAGTGTCGAGTGTGAAGTTGATTGGATGTGCGGTTCTCGAGAAAACATTTTCTGTGATTTGTACAACTGAAATGTCATATACCGGTTAAACTCCTATGTATACAATATGTTGTATCTGTCCTATTAGGTTCCCTTTCCTTACCTAATGAGCTCCAGGAAGTGTCAGTACCAGTGGTGGGGAACAGACAGTGTACCTGCGCCTATGGTCCAGGCATCTCAGAGAACATGTTCTGTGCTGGTTTATATCTTGGAGGGAAGGACTCTTGTCAGGTAACTTCTGCTTGATCAAAGCCATTGTCAATCTCAGAGCTTGTATTTTTGTTCAAAATGCCATAATAGAGAGGCTCTGTCGAATACTCAATTCTGACTGGCGGGGAGGTGGGCACAAACCTATGCGTTTCAATATTGTGCTGTTCGAATAGTTTTGTGTTTGTAGGTGAAGTATTTACCTACCTTGTTTTGGGAAAATGTAGCTGTTTTTTTTAATAACTTTTATGTTATGTTGATGTTTACAGATATTAACATTGCTTTTATGTTGCCTGCCACTTCCTCGACACTTCACATGATGACAACAATGTACAAGGCTATATGTATGCAACAACAACTACAGTAATGCTATTCAAAATGCTCTTGATGTTGACGTTCTCTGCTTCTCATCACATGAGCTAGCCTGCCACAAGACCTGTCTGTACACTCTGTCCACATGTCAACACACAATGTCACTTGTGGCTACACCTGGCTGATGACAAAGCCTGTAATCGGTTTTAGATGACACTGATAATCTGGACATTGTTTGGGAGGAGGTCCACCCTATATTCTCTCACCCTATGTTTCTGAGAAGGGTTGGTTAGGTTTTGTGAATGGAACATAATAGAGATGTATTATGTCTTGTGGTGATAAAAGATGACTTTAACCGTTTCCTCTGAAGGGCAGACATGTGCTTTGTTGAGGGAAATGCACCTGTAGGGTAGGATCTTAGAATGCCTGGCCCCATTTATGATCTCATCTATTGTTCTGCTATAGCCTGGCTTCTTAGATTTAACCAATAATGAGAGATAACGATACTGTACAGTGCTCATGGTTATTGGTTATTGGTTATTGCGACCGGTGTGCTTGAGGTTGTTGGAATGAGGCAGCTGTGCCAAGAACCATAACATACGGTAGGTTTCCCGTCGCCAAGCAATGACCATCCTTGCTTGCTTCCTTCCAGCATCCATCCAAAATGATGGATTATGGAGTGACAGTTCATTCTGCTGCGTAGATATCTATCTGAACGTTTCAGCTCAGTGTACAATCACAAAAAAAGAGAAAAGAATCAATGGCCCCAGGAATGGAGAGTGTGTGAAATGTCTGACATTGTAACGAACAAAAATGTGTAGCAGTTCAGCAGGTGATACGATGTACTGAATTAATTGAATGTAAACCAGTGATACCACTCAAGTTATGAGGTGCAAATTCCTATATTGCAGTTATAGACACTCATGGAATGCTTCCCGTCCAATCACAATGCAAGGTCAGAAATAAATGTTGTATAAAATCTGTTAAAGAAACAATCCAAAATCAAATAATTTTGGGCAAAAAGCAAAGTTAACACTGTCATGCAGACATTTATTAAACATGATATCTCAGGCTACATTCCAATATAAAGGCAGTGGTGCTATTTTAATTTGAAAGGAGTCAACCTTATTGATTTTGATGATCTTTGTGTAGTTACAGAATGTACCGTTTTTTTTACGTTGTTTTGAATATGCCACATTAGATTAGACATGCTAACAGACCCCATTGACTTCCACAAGCATTGCTAGCAAATTCTATTGAAACAATTTCTACCTCCAACATGTCAAAAACCAAAGCAGCGTTGACAGTGCTTTTGGGGTATTGAAACGACTTCCCGTTTGTGACAAATCAGATAAATCATTTTAAACAAAGTGAACTGTTCCTTTAACCTGCCACCAAAATCAACACTGTCGTCGACCTCTTTTGCGCAGGGAGATTCAGGTGGACCGGTGGTGCTCAAACAAGGTTCCATCTGGGTCCAGGTCGGAGTTGTGAGTTTTGGCAACGGCTGTGGTCTCCCTGGTTTCCCCGGAGTCTATGCCCGAGTGTCGCAGTTCTACAAGTGGATCAACGACCGCATCACCGGAGAGCAGCCAGGCTACGTTTTCTACACCACCGATGGGATAGATCCAGATTTGTTTGTCGATTGTGGTTTCACCAGCCCCGCCCCCACGCCTTATCCCACTACCGATGATAGTATCTTTAGCGGTGGTACAAAGATGATCCATTTCCCCCACTTCACTCTCTTCTCACTCCTTCCTCTTGTGCTGTCCATCTATGCCATGGCGGGTGAAGCATAAGGCCTTTCAGGGGACTTCCTGTCCAGAGTGTTCCTATATATCAGGGCTGCACAAACGTTTTGATCTGGAGGGCCAAAATGTAAATATGGGGCGGTGGGTCACAGGCCAAAAATGTAATCAGAAATGGAGATGAGAGATGTAACACGTAGGACGGTCATCATGTCATGTCATGATATCGTCATGGTGTTCGTTAAAAGGCCTTGTAATAAGCAAGCTATCGAAACATTTGCTCCCCAGTGTGATTAAATGGCATCAAAATAGACCAACTTGAATATTTTATCACTGTCTAGAAACTTTTGGAGGGTCCAAAAATTATTTGGTGGAAGGCCAGGTTTGGCCCACAAGCCCCACTGTGGGCAGCCCTGCTATATGTTCTTTATCAAGAAAATATGACAAAGCCAACTGTGGCCTTATAGCATTATGCTTAATGTCTTTATCATTGAATATCTCAATGCTTCTCGTGGTAATACACTCTAAAAATGGTTCCAGGAAGGCATCTTGAGTCTTTTGATTACAATTTTAGGAAACCACTTGGTGCCATATAGAACTCTTTTTTTTAACACTTCTTGCCTACAGAATCACTGGGTGAATGGGTCACAAATTTTTTTTATATGAATATATCATCACAATATATTGAATTTGAATGCATTCTCATGAAAATATATAAATTTAGCACCAAAGTTTCTTTCGCACAAATTGTCACAAATCTAATCATATAATGTATAATTTTTATTTTATTTTTTCCATGAATAAATGCTTGAAATGCATATTATTGTGTGAAATTTTCATTTTTCAACTCATTTGAAATTGACTTGGTAGAGTAATGCATCTTAGCTTATCTATAGCTTGGTATTTGTTTTCATTATTATTGACTTTTTGTATACATTTAGGCCAATGGTGCAATGTCAATATTCCTCATTTATTTTCTGGGCTTCGCTTCAATGTTATAAACCTTTTGTTTACATTTGTAATGTTTGTAAACATTCATTACAATTTATTGGCAGTATGAGCTATGGTGAGTTATGGAAGTCATCTACAAGTCAAACTCTTCAAGATTATACACACATAAAGCGAAAATATATCTAATCAAATAAAGTACATAATTGGCCTAAGGAGGAAGTTTTCTGAAATTATTTTCTCAGAATTCTATCTTCTATATTATATCTATTTCAGTGGCCAGTAGCCATTGTGACATCATCATTAGAATGTTCAGTTCTTAAAATATTATTCTCATAGGGGTTAAATAATACCCTCTTAAGCCTTCCATCCACAATTTTTTTTATATGAATATATCATCACAATATATTGAATTTGAATGCATTCTCATGAAAATATATAAATTTAGCACCAAAGTTTCTTTCGCACAAATTGTCACAAATCTAATCATATAATGTATAATTTTTATTTTATTTTTTCCATTAATAAATGCTTGAAATGCTTGGTATTTGTTTTCATTATTATTGACTTTTTGTATACATTTAGGCCAATGGTGCAATGTCAATATTCCTCATTTATTTTCTAGGCCATACAAAACATTATAAAAAGTATAATTGTTGTAGGTTTTTATGAGCTTCATAACCTAAAAAAGTTGAATTGTTGGTTTAAGATAGAAGAAGCAAAAACCTTTTTAATTTTTTTTTTTTAAATAAAACGTTTTAATTTTTTTATTTTGATGTTTATTTGTTTATTTGTTTTTTTTTAGGATCCCCATTAGCTTTTGCGCTTGACAAAAGCTACTCTTCCTGGAGTCCGACACTTAAAACAATACAACAATATTCCATACAACAATATTTAAGACATAAGTCTTGACATCATTAACAACATCATTAACAATCCCATCCACTTTTAATATCAAACTCAATTAAGGATGAGTGTACAAGATACCTATCAGTATAAAATAAAATAAAATAAAATAAAGCTAACCTAAGCAGCACTCACTTCCATCAACATAAATACAATTAACAAATGGCCAATTGGTTTTTGCCACTATGCCATAAGGGTTCAGTACATGCTTGTTAGTAGATGGTATTA
>OMKL01123705.1:0-11040 GCA_900302295.1 Parasudis fraserbrunneri
TGGGTTATTGCGGGGTGAAGGGAATCATAAGTATAATCAGGAAGTATTGAGAAAGGTTGTTATTGTTGTGTTTAGATTGTAAGAAACTACGGAGCTGTCGCTCTTGTATCTGTAGCTTTCATTTGTTGGGAAATTAGTAAAGACGGACTCAACCGCACTTTCGCCTCTCGTCTCGTCATTTACGCGATCCCACAATATATTTATATTCACTGCATACTACTTACTTATTTACTTACTACCTACTTATACTATTTACCCACATCTGTTGTATATATTTACTTAATTACTTATTTACTTATTCACTTACCTACCTACTTATTTACTTATTTACCCACATCTGTTGTATATCTCACCACATACCTGTATATTTTATACCTGTATATTGCTACTGCACTTTACTGTACATTTGCACTCTGGTTGGATGCCAAACTTCTTTTCGTTGTACTGTACTTGTGCTGTATAATGACAATACATTTGAATCTAATCTAATCTAATCTCATCTAATATGTACAATTAAGACAACAGTTGGGACAGGCATGAGACAAACATCAAAGTAATGTTATTATTGTGAGGGTGCAAAGCAATTGCAGGTGTCTGAAAGAATTATAGAATCCTTTGAAGCTGTTAGAGAGATGAGATTGAGGTTTTTGTAACTCATTCCAGTTATTGCATATGGCAAATTTGAATGCACAGCGACATTTCTTGTGTGCAGAGATGGACAGTTTATAGTGCAGGTTGCAGTGATGGGATTTGTAATACATAACAAGCATATGTATAGGGGTTAAGGACTAGGGGTGCTTGGTTGTCCCTGAGAATTGAAAAGTCAGTATGATTGGAACATGACAAGGGTAGTATCAAGCAAAATAAATAAATAAATAAAGATAGTATTAGCAGCGATAACAGGTTCATTTAGCCTTCTAGATGATAATAGGTTACTACTTTCCTTTAATCAGGCTAATAAGGATATTTTGTTACCTTGACAAGTTTCAAAAGCTGCTGCTTTCTTCCTCAGAAGGGACTCCAACTGTTCTTCCTGGTTGGAGTCGTCACTGTCAGGTGGTATATGGTGTCATCCTGTGGAAGGATGACGTGCTCCCCTGGATGGTAAAGAGAAGTCTGTTCACTCTGCTGCCACCTTGATAACACAGACTAACAAGACTTAACAAGACCTGACCCCTATCTCTTTGAATGGGGAGGTATCCGTATCTAAGAATCTGTCATACATATCATTGTTTTTCTTTCATATTTGAAGTCACTGGTAAATTACTGTTTGAGCTGCTGGTGTTTGCAACCAAGATGCCTGTGATCAAATACTATGAATAGCTATTCGCTTTGTTACAGGTGATGATCAACATAGCTGAAATGCAATTTTGTGCTGACCTCCTGTATCAGCAGCAACTGACACGTCAGTTTAATGCTGTATTCGGTCGTTCTTGTAACCAGAAAAAGTATCACATGACCAACCCGTATACAGGGTAATAACTTTCGGGCGCTTGTCAAGATCAGCAAGTCAGGAACAGCACATTCTATGCAGCAATTTCAACAATTTCATTGAAACTCTGAGGGCCAGATCATTTCTGGCACAGATGAGGCGCTTTGAGGCCACGCATAATGCGTGGTATTCACTAAAGTGGTGCGTGGTCTTGGATACGAAGTATGCACTGATGCAGGAGAAATTATGCAGACAGAGCGACAATCAGGGGAATTGATTTTAATAATCAATAAAAATGACAAAATATAAAAAATAATCAGTAATAAGTCATCGATACAAATAAATACATTTCAGAGTTACTGAGCATTATCGATAAACATGAGTTACAGGGAAAATGTGATAAAAATACTGTAAAAACTTAATTTAACTTAATTAGAATTGAAGTACATGCAACTGAGAAATAATCATAATGACGTAAACGTCAGTAATATACAGATGCACAGAATGCTGAGCATAGTAATAGATCTAGGTTGTAAGTGAGCAAATTAGTAGACAGACAGATAGGTAAAGTCAAAAAATTTATCTCAAACCAGACATAGGGTCCCCAGCAAAGATGAAGTAACTCTTTAGTTACAAGGGTTTTTATAGCCAAAGACCACCTTGCTACATATAGGTTTCAATGTTACATTCTTTGTTTCTCATAATTGTAAAAAAAAGAAAAGAAAAAAAAAGAAAAAAGAAAAGAAATGATGATTTCAACACTTGGCCTATTTCCACCAGGGTTAGCATGTTTATCTTATCTCCTCTACATCACCCTTGCTACCCCCCATGTATGGTCCTAAAGCTCAGAGATTCACCTTTTCCATTTGCTAGGCTTTGAACAACAGAAATACCGCTCTGAGTCACTTTGCAAGCTTGCAAACTGCACCCTGAGCCATATGAAGGGCCTAAAAACCCCTCCCCAGCAGTAACCTAGACTCCCCTCTCTGAGCAGTGATCATATACAGCCAAGCACACAGAAGGCTTGAGGTCATGGCTGGGTCACACAAGTCTTGTGATTTTGTCTGCCTTCTTGTCTGGCGCTTTGCTCAGAAATCTTGCAAACTGACACTTCATGCACGCTATCTCCTTGAGAAAAGGCAAAGTGCACTCCTCTCATTCATACATATACATTTGAGGGAGGATTGCACAAAGAGTAAATGGAGATGATTTAAATGTGGTCATTATATATTCCACCGAATTCACTATCGCTCACGCAATTTTCAGTGGCCGGTTTTGCTCGAAATTTCTCCACCTCTGAAGAGCAGGTGCAATGTTACCGCAGCTTATTGCTCTGACAGGTTTCTCCCTTTCTTTCATCCCGTTGACAGTGCTGGATGTTTACTGTCATATTGCCAGGCAATTTATCAACAGAGTATTTTTTTTGTTTTATGTTGCAATGGTGATCTATGAGTGTAATGACCAGCCATTATGGAAAATGAATAGGCTATACGCCTGGCCAGTTAATTGAACTAATCCAAGCAATGTTAGATAGATGTTAGATGTCTATCTTGTCATCAGTCTAAGCCAGTGCTGCTCATAAAATGGGTAGGTCTGACTCCGCAACGTGACTGGTTGATAACCACTGATCTATGATAAAACATATTTTACTTTTTATTGTATCCAAACATAGATCATTGTGTATCACATATAACCTACCATGGCTTACCAAGGCAACTGATCCGCAACCAACTAGTGCGATTGTATGCCTTGCATCACGTGCACAATGTGACCAGAGGGGAGGTTCCCTGTGCTGATTGCATAATTAGCTGCTGCCTTTATGAATTTGATGTGGAACGAGCACACATTGCAACCACAGCGCATTCTCACACCTCACAGTTTGCCCTGCTGCTCTCTGAATCTGGCCATGAATCTTTGTAACACTTTTTCACCAGCATGTGGTTTCATCACATTTAGGAATCACAGCAGGCTAGTATCATATGATGTTACGCTGTATGTACAAAATAATGCACAACTCATCAAGCTGGGTATTATGGAACTAGCTTAAGTTTACAATTTGTATTTACAAGTTCATCTGCCATTCAAAGTGCAACTTCCAGATGGTAAACTCAGAAAAGAACCGTAAAATGGACCATAAGGGAACCTGCCTCAAATCATAACAACAAAGCCATGCAATGGGTAATGGTCTGTGGGTGGTGTACAATTGAGCTGTGATGTAAGATATTGCAAAAATACTAGGGAAAAATACTGGTATTTTCCTTTTAAGATGTAAAGTTGGGCTGGAAGACTAGTGGGAGGAGGACACATGAAGGTGTGAACAGATGTTAGTGGAGAGATTGTGCAGTATTGAATCAGACCCTACTGTCGATAACACATCTGTCTGCGTTTGTTATTAGTGAGAGGAGGTGAAGTGAAAGCAGAGCAGGCGGAGAGTGTGATTGCATAGTTTGTTGTCCTCCCATCCAGTGATGCAGTGGTAAAATAAAAGGTGGGTAAACTACAAACTCCAGTCAATGACCACAGGAACGTCAATGATCACCAAAATGCAAACCAAATACAATATAAATATATGTAATATATATGTTTTTTCTTCAGAATCGTTTTTACACCCACACACGGGGGGTATTGTACTCACTCCTGTCCATGTGTTTCTGTTTGTCTGACCGCACCAGCCATAGTTTCCACAGTTTTGATCTAATTTGGATAAAACTTCGCACATAGGTTGGCAGGAGGGAGAGGACCTACATGTCTTCATATTTTTCTAATTGGTCAACGACAAGTATTTTATTTGAATTAATTCCGACTATTGTCCATTGAAACCAATATTCCGGGTGAAGTTACAACTTTTTAACACATGAGGGCTATACTACACAGGTTCGCTGCTCTGAGACTCCAGTAATCAGCTCACAACTATACTTTACCTTATTTTGGTTTTGTCTAAACTGCTCCCTTATGGATGGCCTAGCCTTTGTTCTGAGCAATTGATGCTTTTTCTCTATATTCTCAGGAATTCTATTTGAACGTCATTGGTTTGAGTCAGCTAGCTCGTTAGCCATTCTTCCAATGCGTGCTTTCTAAGCTAGGCTACTAGCTCTTCGCGTGGCATGTCTGACACAAAGCAATGCTCCCGTTGCCAGAGGCACATGGCCAGCAGAGCATTTCCAGTATGTCATTTGTCTAGGACCAGAACACACTGAATTGACTCTTACTGACCCCTTCTTTTGTATTCCATGTTCCAGTTTCCCTCCCGCCACCCTTCACCATCATTGCCAGCTTCTCTCCGCCGACTCAGGCAGCACAGCTCAAGCTCCCCAGCAGGCGGTGGCCAGCCATCTTTCTCTCTCCTCCCGAAAGCCTCAGCTGCCTTCCAAAGCTTGCCAGCTTACCGCCTCTTTGGCTGAAAAATCATACAATTCAATAGGTCAGGTAGCCGCCATAATGAACAATCTGGCTATCCTCCAGGCTTACCAAGCCTTCCTCCTCCACGACTTGGAGGGAAAGTCCACTGCAGAGGCTTACACAGAGCTTATGAAAGCTACTGACTTTTCGCTCTGCATGATAAAGTGTGCTCAGAATTATCGTTTCCCATCGACATCTTTGGCTCAACCAGACCCAAATCAACGATGAAGCTGCTCAATGCACCTGTTACAATTACCGGCCTGTTTGGACCTGTGGTGCAGGACATGGTGCACAAATAGGAAAGGCAGCAGAAAGACTCTCTGGCTATCAAGTCTTTCATGCCTCGTAGGTCTCGCACCCCCTTCGCAGTCAGCATGGAACGGCTTTTCAGCCTCGCCATGACAGATCTCCTCCTCACAAGGGTCAGCTGAGGTAGCGCATATAGCCGAAGACCTAGCGCCTGAGGTTGGAATCTCCTTTCCAGCAGCAGCAGCATCAATCTGCCCAGACAGGCAGAGGAAAGAAGCCTCGTAGGAACTAGAAACTTTTTCGTGGGGGGAATTTGTATGCTGCTCTCCTGTCAGGACAAATAATCCCACAGCAGGTACATATACGCAAAAGAAAAGTAGTGTTGCTGAGCCACGTGCCAGCGAAAGCCACCCAGCCTATGTATACAACAAACATTTCCCCATGCTCCACCCCCCTTGCAGAAACACCTGATTCAGAGTTGAGGACTTAAGCACAGTACTTAAGTCCTCAGACTTAATACAGAAGATAAGTGGGAGAAGATGTTGTATTCAGACCTTCACTACAGTATGCAGGTGCTTATCTCTGAAATTGGGCAGTGCACCAGAAATATTTAAATTGCTTGTCTTCTAGCACCCGCCTACCGGTTGCCAAGTTTGTTTCTTGGGGACATTATGGGAATGCATTTTCAATGGGTATGTCTCCCTCATCCCTTTTAAAACACACTTGCCTTTAATTGTAAAGAGTTGGCCTGGCCAGCGGATTTCTTTCAGTTGACAGATGTCATTAAAGTCAAGATACCGATCTTTCATCTCTGTCTGTGTGTGTGTGTGTGTGTTTCGAATGGTTTAAACTTTTGTGCAACAGATATGATAATCAATGGGATATGGTCTGTTCGTCATGGAACAACAATTGATGCTCATAACAGACTAAGGTAGAATGTGAGACAAATAGGTAATATCTTAACAAAATAATAGCAAATTACTTGATTAATATCCATTCCCATTCAGCCAACAATCAGATATTAGCAGTTTGTCATCACTCTGACAGGCTGAAAAAAGAGAACCGGGCCAGAATGCAGATAAACCTTTTTTCAACGAATGGAGGGTCTCGTTGCAGAGGTCTCCAAGCCCTTTATGGTGCAAAATGCCTCTGCAGTGGCCTCAGTTGGACAGATTTATGCGGGGTGTCAAGCTCGCCTCTTCAGCTGACCACCCTGGATGAGGCGGCACTAACAAGCGAATGACAGCACATCTTAAATAGAACACTGTGGTGTAAACATCTCATGCATTGTGAATGTTAGTAACAGTTTTTATTTTTCATATCGACCTTATCGTGAAAGACAGAATAAGCAAAAAATATCAGAACAAATATTAATATAGACCAAGGTCACTGATCCTAAATAAATAGGCCTACGTTTCGATTCTATAATGAATTCCATAAGGATGCATGTAAATAATAGCACCAAACCAGACAATATGGAAAATGTTCACAAGAGGCACTGGAGTTGAAAGTCTGAATACGACTATCTTGAGAAATGCCTCCATTTGGAGGAAACCACTCCCATGTGCACAACTGGTACTGAGTGACTAAATTCCAACTATAAGTCCGAGGTCTGAATGGTGAGTGGCGCAATTTTTGTATTACCTCCATGCTGCGCGCATGTATCTCAAGTCTGAATCAGGCCCATAGAGTGTGCACAAGCACCCCATACATTCCCTTTTATTCTATGTCCGCTCAGCCCTTTGAGGGCCATGGAAGAAGATATTACACATATGAGCCCGAAGCCATGGCTATTTCCGGGACATTTCAAAAGCCTAGACATAATGGCACAGAGTTTTTTTATTCAACCAACATGGAGTGATAGAACAGGTGCAGTATCACACCATGCCTATAACCTCGACACCATACAACAAGGGGTCAGCCCTGCCCTCTCTAGGCAAGAAGGCAGACCTGTCCAACAGGTGGAGTGTATGGAAACATGTTTGCGCTCCTTCTCTATGGATTCTCAACACGATACACAAGGGCTATGCATTGCAGTTCATTCGCAATCCACCTCGTTTCGCTGATGTTATTCAAATGACAGTGCTACCTCAAATGGCCCCATTTCTGCAAAAGGACATTTCCGCCCCTCTAGAAAAAGGTGCCATTTGTCCGGTGAAGAGCATAGAGCACAATATGGGATATTAACAGGGATATTTCCTTGTGCCCAAGAACGATGGATTGAAAAGGCTAAACTTAGATTTGAAAATCTTGAACAAATTCTTGAGAAAACTACCTTTTAGCATGCTGACATATTGGCATCTTTTCAAGGCAATCAGACGAGCAGATTATTTAACCACTGTGGATTTGAGAGATCATCCCAATTGTGGAGAGGCACAGGAAATATCTCAGGTTTACCTTTCAGGACAAAGCATATGAGTTCTGCATTCTCCCCTTTGGTCTCGCTCTGAGCCCTCGGACCTTTCCTTTGCATAAACGCAGCTCTAACCCCGCTCCGAGAGCAGGGGATAAAAATTCTGTACGACGCCCTTATCATCTTGTGTTCGAGAGATTTGTGCTGCATACAGAGACAGTGATAAATCACCTCCAAGGTCTGGGTTTTCTGATAAACTGGAAAGAGTTGAGAGAGTTGTCTCATCCCTCAGCAGAGGACAAGCTACTTAGGACTGGAGTTGTTGGATTCTCTGTCCATGCATGCACATCTCACAGTGGCCATACAGAGTTGCATTCTGAGAACAGCCCGCACGCTCTCTTATAGTCGCACAACCTCTGCGCGCCAGATAATAGTAATGCTCAGACTTATGGCCTTGGCTTCCACAGTGGTTCCGCTGGGCTTATTACGCATGAGACCTCTCCATGGTTTTTCAGTCAATATGTTCACCCTGCAAAAGGACATCACAGGCTCCCTATATCAGAGCAGTGTCATCAGAGTCGAGCTGTCTGGCTAAACCCACGTACTCTCTCTGCAGGGACTCAGTTGGGCCCGGTAGCTCTCACAATTGTCATAAAGGCTGATGCCTCCCTTTGGGGATTGGGGGGGGGGGCAGTCTGGGCGCGATCTCTGGCCATGCATCAGATAGTGACACAGATACACCTGTGGACTCACAAGCACCTGTGTTCCTTGACAGCAGTGCATATCCAGGCCCAGTTTAATGTGGGCCGGATCTATTATCGAGGGGCGAACCTCATCCTGCGGAGTGAAGCCTCCACCCACAGGTGATGGAGGGAGTCTGGGACTGATTTGAATGGGCCCACGTCGATCTATTTGCATCATGTCATGCAATGCACCACCCCCTGTGGTTTTCCATTCAAAACAACAACCCTCCACTAGGACACGATGCCTTGGTACACCGATGGCCCAGAGAGAGCCTGTACGCTTTCCCTCCGATTCCACTGATCCAGCAGGTTCTGGACAGAGTAAGGGAAGACAAGCTGCAACTCATTCTGATAGCTCCTTATTGGCCATCCCAGACATGGTTTGCAGACCGGGACTTCATAGGTACTGCCATTGCGCGCGGACCTGTTAACTCAGGCGGGGGGGGGAAATAATTCCACCCCTCTCCACACAAGTGGAAGCTGGTAGCTTCGTACCTGACTGGGAACATCTGTTAGGTATAAGGCTACCTTTAGCAGTTGTGGTGACCATTCAAAGTGCCAAAGCCCTCTCTACTCGTTCTCTTTACGCATATAGCTTTTACGCGCTGGTATCAAGTTCACAATGAGGACCCAATATTCTGTGGTATTGGAGTTGTTTTGAGCATCCTTGAGAGTCTGTTTGACAAAGAATTGTTGTCTTCTATGTGACTTCTTCTGCATGCCGTGTTGATATTGAAGGTAAATCAGTGGGATGCCATCCTCTGACCGTCCGTTCATGAAAGGTAACTGCCGTTTACACCCAGCCGTTTGCTGCATATTTTCTGAGGTGAGATTTAATATTGGTGGTGGATGTGCTGTCTGTAGCTTTCCATTTGAACCAATTGATTTAAAATATCTTTTTAATCAGGTAAGAGAGTCTACAATTTAATTGTCTTGTCTGTGCAGCAGTCCTGTATGATATTCTCAGCGGATAAACAGCTGGTTACTTTATTGCCTAACCCCGTTTATCAACCTAACAATATAAATGTCATATCTGGGGAGGAGGCGTGTGCAGAAGTTGTACCCGGTATGCCTGCTCTTGGCTTGTTTGGATAGAACCAACACATTCTACACCGCCGTTCTAATCAGCTGCTTGTATGTTTCAGTTCCCAGTCCCTTGGGAAAGCTCTATCCAAGGAGTGACTGTCACATTGAATAGTGGAGGCCATTTCTATAGCATACACTTCCTCAGGGAGAGATCCTCTGGAAAGTCTTAAAGCATTTTGGACACTATTGAAAGGTGTATCAGCAGAGGACATGTGTGCAGCTGCTTCATGGTCATCTCCTCATACTTTTGTTAAGTATTATAGTCTGGAAATGTCAACTTCTTCTTTTGCTCATACAGTGCTGTCGGCAGCCAGGTGGTAGCGCTTCATTGCACTTGCCTAATAACGGTTTACGATATTATGCTGGGCTACCTCTATACAGCCGTCGTCTTTGGGGTAATGTTTATTCAGGTCATGAATTGGTTTGTTACTTTGTACACTGACACTCTCATTATTCGAGCTGTCATTATGAGTGTTTAAGTCCCTGCCGTTGTTTTTCCTTGTTGGGTAAGCAGGTTACACACAGCGGCGGCGTCCTCGTGACCAGCAAGGTGGGTTACATACAATATAGCATCAGTAAGAACCCAAGTTTGAAATTAAGTAAATCAGTAAGGTTGTGCTACAACCCAGGTTTTACGAATGAAGAAAGAGAGTTCTTACTAATTTGGCCTTGCTGGCACTCGTGCCTGGGCTGGATTTATGTTGCTATAATGACATTTGCAGGCTGAACAGAGCGTGTTACAGCTTTGGAGGCGGGCTCTTACACGTCTGGGTTTGAGGGACCAATCTCAGCCTGCCTTAGCCAAGACATCACTTAGGTGGTTTTCAGGTTTTTATTTTTTATGAAAATATTATTCAGTGGTGCTGCTGGAGACAGCTTATAGCCTCAGTAAAAACTCTTCATTCATAAAACCTGGGTTGGAAGCACAACCCTACCATTTTTGTTTGCTGCCAGTGCACACATTGTACATTGTGCAAGTATAAGACATGTATTATGAAATCATCCCAGCTTTCAGATGATGTATACCACTATGTGGTATCTACTGTTGACCTGTTATCTCCCCCTAAAGATTCCCTGCCCCCCAATAAAAAGACAGAAATGGTTCTATATGTGTCTCAGGAGGATTATGAAATCATTAATTTGATAACCAAGCTCAAAAGTCTTCATAATCAGGGTTTTGGAATTGGCTGTGTTAAAGGGAATGGGGTGATAGCATGTCCTCATTTCCAATCAACCAGAATTGAATGTCTGTCTTGCGCTGCTGGTAGGGTTTGCTGGCCCGCTGGCAGCTTTCACTACACAGTAGCAGGAGTTGGTTGGGCTTGACGTGCCAGGACAGCTTGTATACGACCCAAAGCCTGTCTGGCCTCACGTGGTATGAGACTGTAATCTTACCTGGAAGACAATAGGCGAGGGGAGGGGACTAACAAGCCAACTCCAAAGCATTCCCCCTTAGATGGGGGTTGGGTGTGGGGCCAGCGCTCCCACCCCGTAAAAAACACATAGCTAACGATACATCGACGAAACCCAAGAAATTCTTACCCCTTGGGAAAGAAGCCTCTACAGCACAACAAGCTAAAGAGATGATGACGACGTGCCTGGAAAAACGAAAGGAGACAGCACGTCCAAAACTGCTTCTGACCTCAAGGCGACCCACCAACATAGCAACATGGAACGTGAGGACCATGTACGCTGGAGGAAAGGCAGCAATGATAGCGGAGGAGATGAGGAGATACAAAATATCTCTCCTTGGTCTGGGAGAAACCAGATGGCTCCAG
>OMKL01123727.1:0-10812 GCA_900302295.1 Parasudis fraserbrunneri
GTGTGAAATACAGGACATTTTCATGTTTTTTATATCCTATTTGGAAATTTTTGTACCTAGAAATATATCAGCCAATATGATGTGTGAATTTTGAAAATGTCCAATCTTGATACATAGTGACGGTTGACGTTTACTTCATAATATGCATTTAATTAGCTTGTGGTACTTGCCTAAACATAACAATATCTACCCACTACCTTAACCTTACCCTCAACACTCCTTTTCTTTACCTAAGTTCACCCTATAATCAGGAAAACATCAGAAAGTCCCACACAAGAGAGTCCCACCTACCCAGCAAAAAGTCATTGAAAAGATGTTGAAAAGACGACTAAACAACATTGAGATTTGGTTGAAAAGTGAAAGGTGAAAAGACGTCTTGCTCAAAAATGTACACAATAGAACTTTTCATAATTCCCCACTTGCTGCAATGTGATCTGATATTCATGGCTGTATTAAGGCTATATGTGGTCCAAAACAGATCAGATTATGGCCACGACGGGCCAACTAGATTTAGCCCAAAACACAACATTCATGGACGTCGGGTGCTGGATGGGCCAAATGTCAGAACCTACACAAATGATAAAATTGGGGAAATAACATGCAGACTGTCAGGTTTCACAGCCGCAGTGAAATTTTTGAATCAAAATGCAAATCTAACACAGAGAAAAAATACAGCAGTCTGCATAATGTCTTGTCAAAACTATTCCCGAAAAAAAAAAAAGAACATCCTCCAGGTGTCCTATGCATGCAAATTAAGTTTGAATCAAAATGTAAATTGAACATGGAATGGCATGTAACTTATATTTCTGGCCAACACTACTCAAGAAACAGATAGAAAATGAAACCTCTGACAGTGCCAAAATTACATCCCACATCCCACATGTTAAACCCCCCAGACTGGTGCCTATAGTTTCTCCGTGCGAAACATTAAATTATTGGGGTTGCTTGTACAGTTCTTCCTCCTTTCTGTCAAAAGGCCAAGTCGACTGATGCTCAGACAGTGTACCTCTGCAGAAACAGCCACCCTCGTTTCCATTCCAATATAGTGTAATACAAGCTTTCTGTGGAGCCGGCGTGTAAATTACCTGTCTTTGGGTCAACGTCGAAATACGTGCGCTGTGAGTCGAGCATCTGGAAGGAGAGCTTTCCATCAGACGAGGTGTCTGCGTCCGTGGCGGACACCTGGATGACCAACTTGCCCTTGGACATGTTCTCATGGACGGAGGCGAAGTAGACGGGCTGGGAAAGTTCCGGGGCGTTGTCGTTTACATCCAGGACCTCCAGGAACACGTGGGTCCAGGAGACCAGAGGTTCGGTTCCGAGGTCAGTGACGTACACAGACAGCCAGTAGTGAGGGACAGACTCGCGGTCCAGTGTCTCGGTGGTGCGGATCACACCTGAGGAACAGAGGGCATGGAATTAGTCTTACTGTTTTTTAGGGCTGTCCCCTACCAAAGACATTCTGAGTCGACTAACAGTCATCGGAGTTTGTCGACTAATCAATTGCAATCATGCAGAGGGACCTCTTTAAATCTTATCAGAGGCACGTATCAGGAAATAACGTATTCAGCATGAAAAACAAACAAAACATAATAACAACGAAGACCAGACGTACCAGGTTGATGGTATTGTCTCTTATAAGACAGTATGAAGTGAAGGGACAAAAAAGACGAGTAATTACATGGGACAAAGACTCGTGAACCCATGATGTCACAAATCCATGGTATGTACTTTATATCACAGAGACACTGACAATATGCCCCTACCAGCTACATTCAATTATGTGATCATATTTACCCTAGAATGAACGGCTTTTTCATTCAGCTAGCTTGGGGTGCATGCAGGTTTTTTTCAAAGTCCTTGCCTAAACCCAAAGGTGGGTCCCAGGAAGACAAATTGATTGGAATACATTGGTCTAAAATGACTTGCTGTGATGTTGTCATAGCTTTCCCAAGTCCCTGCAATGTATAATAATAGGCTATATAAAACACTAGAAAGCTATGGTAACCTCAGTTGAGGGTACATTTTGTGCAGCTCGATCTGCACAAAACAGGTTGTTAGGAGGACATGTTATAATTGGACATAAATCTGACCAACGTGTTCTGTGGCTAAAGAGCTTGACCACATCGGCTCCCTGAAAAAAAAACTCTGCCGGATGATGTCACCCGGAGGAGAGCAGATCTCCAGTGAACTGCAGACACTGTTTTCTATACGATTTCTTCAGCTCTCCTCGAATCGGGCGGACTACATTTGAAAAGAGTTGAGGTAATAGCGTCTGCAGTAAAGTTCCGCTCTCCTCTGTGTGATGTCGTCTGACAGAATTTTCCGGGGGTGATGTGGCCGACTTCTCGAGACACAGAACACGTTGGTAAGTTTTATGTCTGACTATCACATGGCCCTTTAAGTTCGGATCACATTACTGTGTTAAAGCAATCCAGTGGTTTACAACACTGAATGTAATAGTTATCGGTGATAACCTCTCATTAGTTAAGACTGATTTCCAACCCTGTCTAAAAATGATAATTCAACTGTCTTCAGATATTACTTCAGGAATTAACCATTTTTAGGTTTGGCTACTTTAGGATGGCAAGAGATTTCTGACAACTGACACACACAGCTTGTACTCAGAGAGGAGGTGTAGTGGTTAAAGGACCGGTGCACTTTTTTTTTAACCCAGGCTACACAGGCCATCATTTCACAAATCGCTTTAGTATTGAGACACTTAAGTATCCTCTCACCAGGCTCCAATGCCACGAAACATGTCCTTTTCCTAAATGGGAATCTCACAGTATAATCAGATGTGTCTTCATGTTCTACTGAGGAAATGGTTGCAAACTATACATCGTATCAAACATTATCATGAGTTTCATAGGCCTTGTGCTATCTAAGTAGCCCATTTACAACCATTTCCTCAGTAGAACATATGAAGTCACATCTCATTATACTGTGAGCTTCCTATTTTGGAAAAGGTCATGTATCATTATTTCTCAATACTAGTTTCTCAACACTAAAGTGATCAGTGAAATTATGGCCTGTACTAGTCAACATCATGTCAGACAATGTTTAAATAGGGCCTGGGTTAAAAAAATTAATAAAACATCCTCGGTAAGACCATGGAACACCATGTACCCTTGTTAGCATAGGATCGAGCAGTGACAGAACATCCCCTCCTGTGTCATCCCTTCTTCCAGCCTCTCTATTATGTCAGTACGGAAGATCGCTAATGGGAGTGGACTGCCCCGCTCTCCCCTGAAAAGCACAGAGGCTAGCCGTGTTTCATCATGACAGAACACTGCATTTCTTCTGATTGTATCTCCACCATAAGCACATCAGCATGCTAATGGAATGTGAGGGGATGCGGTATGCTGTGAGGTCAGGGGTTATCGTCTGTAAATTATGTGTCGGAATAATGGACAGGCGAACGCTGGGGGTAATATCGTGTTGCACAACTGTCCATTTGTCAGTGCCCTCTCACAGTCTATGGAAAATGATGGAAAGAAATGACTGAGTGGAAGTCATATCTATGGCAACGACAGTGCGCTGACGTATAATTTGACCAACATAAGAAGTGAGAGATCAGAGGCTGCACCACACAGAAAAAAAGGAATATTCAAAGTGTTCGGTTTTATGAATTTGCATTTCTTTCTTTCAGAGGAAATTCATTTTCAAACAGTTGTGTAACAAATGAATATCTAATAGTTAGCAGGTTATATATTACAAGGAACATAACACTGGTTCATATCTTGTCCATGTGTCCTTCTTACATATTAAATGTATAAGAAGAAATCCTGTGAATAAAACCTGATCAGAATTATAAATCAACTGTTTATAGCATTTGAAAAATAATCTATATACTGATTATCAATTTAAATATTACCTGTTTCCTCATCAATGGTAAAAACGCCCAGACCACTGCCGTCGTGGATGTGGTACCTGACGACCCCGTCTCTGCCAAAATCCTTGTCTGATGCTGTCAGGGTCACCACTGAGGTTCCCACCGCCGCATCCTCCATCACGACGCTCTCGTACACGAACTCGGAGAACGCAGGGCGGTGAAGGTTCTCGTTGACATCCAGAACTTCGATCTCCACGAAGCAGGAGGAGGAGAGGGAGCGCGGGAGGCCGTGGTCGACCGCGCGGACGGTGAGGTTGTAGGACGGCCGTCTCTCGAAGTCCAGTTCCCTCTCAAGAACCAGGGAACCCGTCGAGGAGTCCAGGTTGAACATACCGTTTTCTGTGTTTTTGAGGTTGTAGGTGATCAGGCCTCCGCTGCCCAAGTCTAAGTCAACACTCTCCACCCACACTAACACTGTTCCCACAGGCACATCCTCTGGGACTTTTATTTTGTAGATCTTGGGGACAAACTTGGGCGGGTTGTCATTGATATCTTGCAGAACCACCACTAGGTCAGCTGTAGAAAACAGCTGGGGTCCGACTTTGGCCTGGTCTCTTGCTTCAACCCTCAGGTCATGTCTGGGTGAGACTTCTCTGTCTAAACGGCCTGTCACCCTCACCTCCCCCGTTAACCCATCGATTGTGAACATCTCGGTGGACGTTAGCAGGGAGTACTGGACAGTGCCGTTATCCTCTGTGTCCAGATCAACCGCGTGGGCTTGGAATATGCTAGTATCGACCTCTGTGTTTTCAGGGACACGTCGGACGTATCTGGGATGATCAAACGCGGGAGGGTTGTCATTGACATCCTTGACACTCACAGCAATGAATTTCCAAGCAGAGGTTTGTGGCATCCCCAAGTCGTAAACCGTTATGTTCAATATGTAGAATGCTGTACCTTCTCTGTCCAACGGGCAAACGAGCTGAAGGCCCCCAGTGAACGTGTCAATGGAAAAACAGCCATCCTCATTCCCGCTGGATATGGTGTATACCAGCTTGCTGTTGAAGCCAGTGTCGTTGTCTGTGGCCTTGAACTGAATAATAGTGGAATTCAGCGGGTAGTCCTCTGTGATTTCAACGGTGCCGGGAATGCCTGCGTCAAATTTGGGAGAGTGCCGGTTGATAATGTGAATATCAGAGAAGGGCTCTTCCTCCTGGGTGGTTAAAACAGGCTTGATGGATTCAATGAGTTTATCCGTCAGTTGTTTGAAAATCCCCGTCTCCTGGCAGTGAATTGTAGCGTCCTCGCCTTTATTGGTGACAGTTATGGTGACAACAGAAGGGTCGGAGTGATGTTTGCCATCCGTGGCGGTGACTCTCAGTGTGAATGTAGCCGTTTGCGTCCCCGATAAAAATGGGGGAATCTGCTGGTTCAAAGTAACGGCTCCCGACACCGAGTCGATCGCAAACAGTCTGAGCTCGTTCCCTGACTCGATGACGTACCGGAGCTGCTGCAGCTCATCTAAATCAATGGCGGACAGCTCAACGATGGTGTGGCCCACGGGAAAATCTATGGGTATGGAGGCGTTGCATCCTACCCTCTCAAAGAGGGGGACGTTATCGTTGACGTTGCTCATGGTGATGGTCACTGCACACTCGCTGACGCGACTGAAGGGGGCGCCGCTGTCGGAGGCCCACACTCTGAGGTGGTACCAGCGCTTCATCAGCTCGTAGTCCAAGTGCTCGGAGGTGGAGATCACCCCCGTGAACGGGTCGATGGTGAACGGCAAAGGGCCCGCGTTGGCGATGGCGTACGTCACGAATCCATTTTTCCCGTTGTCGTCGTCCGTGGCCGATAC
This sequence comes from Parasudis fraserbrunneri, assembly GCA_900302295.1. Classification (NCBI taxonomy): domain Eukaryota; kingdom Metazoa; phylum Chordata; class Actinopteri; order Aulopiformes; family Chlorophthalmidae; genus Parasudis; species Parasudis fraserbrunneri. Next base: position 5,694 of record OMKL01123727.1, read on the forward strand.
CGACAAGACGCTGCTACCGACGGGAGTGTTTTCCTCTTGTGTGGCCTTGTACGAGGCTTGGGTGAATTTCGGGCTGTTGTCGTTCTCATCGGTTATCTCGACAACGATGTGAGTTTCAGCCTCGCCGTGGTTGGCGAGCACGTCGAACTCATATCGGTCCTTCTTCTCATAGTCAAACGTGTCTGTGGTTATGATGATCCCCGTTTTGGCGTTTATCTTGAACTTAGTGCTGTCAGGGTTATTTTTAATATGAAAGGAAACGTTAAAGGGGACGGGAGTGACGGCAACCCTAACCACGTGAGATTTAGGTGGGGAGAACTCGCTCAGCGTGACAATGTAGGTATCTTCCAGAAATGCTAATGGCTTGAAATGATGGGCAGGAACGTGGATGTGTGTCACCGGCGACAGTAGAGCAGGGGAGCTTCTGTCTTTGGCTTGAAGGGACAGATTTAATCCAAAAGGGGACTGATGCCAGTTAATCCTCTTGGTAGAGACCACTTGGAATTCGCTACCTTGCAGCCCTGAGGGGATAATCTCAAACCACTTCAGAGGATCCCCTCCAACAATACTTAGGGATTCCACCGGCTTTATTCCCGACTCAACATGGACGTCGATGGTTATTCTTTCACCGTCCTGTGAGACCGTGGGATTTGGGACAGGCGTGATAATCGGAGATGTCACAGAGGCCTTTTGAACATTCACCACGACCCGAGCGACATTACCAAACTTCTGCACGCCTGATATTTTCTTGGTCCTGTCTTCGGCTAAGATGGTTAGGTCGTATCTGTCCGTCCGAGTGTGGTTGAGCCTCTTGATGAGGCTAACGACACCTGTGAAAGGATCCACTGAAAACGGATGGGCTCTGCTGGTGAAAGAGTAATAGAATTCAGCGTTGCTGCCGACATCAGCGTCCGTAGCACTGACCTTAACCACACTGGACTTAAGTGGAGTGTCCTCCCTGATTGCAACATTGTAAGATGCAGGATAAAACAAAGGCTTCAGGTCGTTGGTATCAAGTACTTGGATAGACACCTTCGTCTTGGCCTGGAAGGCATAAGTGCTCTCAGTGGCTTCGACGGTGAGGGTATAACTGTCCCTAACCTCCCTGTTGAGGAGAGCGGAGTTGCTGCTGCGTGTTTTGATCCGCAGGAAACAGAAGTCCCCGACTTTCACCTCCTCCGCCATGAAAAGGCCGCCGTCGTCCCCCGAGACAACCTTGTACTTGATGTCCCAAAATGGATCTGCCACCACAACACCCATCTTTATGGGCGTATCTACGTGTGTCCGTGGGGCTGAGTTTTCGTAGATGGTGGCATTGTACAAGTGGTGCGTAAACCTCAGTGGGGAGCTGTCCTTCCCTTTGCCCACGCCTCCCTGACCTCTGGCCAGGCTGAGGAGGATGGCCCATATGGAGAGCAGGAGAGCTGCCTCTGAGGCAACCATCTTCTTCTTCAGTAGCTCCATGAGGATCCTCAGTCCTGTGTGAAGGAGAGAGAGAGAGAGGTAGACAGAGAAAGAAAGAAAGAAAGAAAGAAAGAAAGACAGAAAGAAAGACAGAAAGAAAGAAAGAGGTTAATACAGAGTAGGGATTTGATAGCCTTTTAAATGATTAACATTTCTCTCCAAAACACAATTTTTATCGCTAAATGAATTACCACTCAACCTCTTGTGCTATATGATTAATAACAGAATGACACCTGTAAGCCTGCAATACACCAAGAGGACACGCAATACTGGCACCCTCACTACACTGTGAATAGACCATTCATTTACCCAATATGGGACACAAAATACACAATGACACAACCCTGGAGTGAAAGCCTGTGGAGAGGTATTTGTCTCCTGTCCTGACATGCCTTGACCAAAGTAAAGCAAAGATGAGCATTGTTTCACCGACTTAAATATGCCTCCGAGCTTCTTCAGACAGGTGGCAAGCTAACCTTTTCCCTATAATTATTCCCTCAACAAAGACTAGCAACAACTGATAATCAAATGATTACTTTTAAGTCTTCGTCAGCAGAGGGCTACGAGGAGGGATTTGTAGTCTGATGAGTTGGTATCAGTGGGGTAATTGCGAGGGGTTGAGCCAGGATGTGAAGGTAAACAGATGCATCTGTGCATGTCTGTGTTTCTGAATGCTTCGCATGTTGCCTTCTCCACACCTCTCCGCGTAATCCCCCCCCCAAACAAAAAAGCGTTAATGAGTGTGCACACAGAGGCAATGTCCCAGCTGGTAATCTGCATGCAATTAATTTGTAAAAAAAGAAAAAGAAAAAAAAAGAGAAAAAAAGGCAAACTCTTTAATTTGAAATTATCTTATTTAGACTCCAGTTGAACTTCTTTTCCCCTTATGTGTCCCCTTAATTAGCTTTAATTGTAAGAGAAAAACAACTTTATCTGTGTCCTTGGCACTTTATCTATATATTAACCCATTTCCACATCGGGTGGAATGGGATATTTGATATCATCATCCTTGGAATCTTTCTCTTTTGTTTGGCCGCAGCAATCAAGAACAGCATCTGTCTGTATGTATGTATGCCTACGTATGTCTGTCTGTCCCCACAAAAGCAGGCCAATCAGAGCTGATGATTTCACTGACACCACATGCTAAAAAGGAAACCAGTCAGAGCTCTTGATTTCACTGAAACAGCTAGCCAGCAGAGCAAGCCACGCTCCCATGCAGAGATGTCTCTATGCCTGTATGTCACCGTCTCCTGCAAAACAGTGGAACCGGAGGTGGAACGTCGTCCAGCTTTCTGCGTAGGAGTGTGAGTGCAAGCCACCTCAAGTTAGCTCTGAGAGCGTGCTATCAAGCCATGGCAAGAATTCATGCAATCCATGGAAATACATGGGATACAAATGTGTCAGACAGTCGTCAGAAACTAAGCTACATTCACCAGCAACACATGGGGGCTTAGCTATATCCTCTTTGAGAACAGAAGTAGATAAGCTTTAGCATTGCGCTAATCGTGGTTAGCATTGCTAATGTCAGCGACTGTTAGCTACTCAATGTTTAGGTTGCATGTTGTCTTGTACAAAAGCTTTCACAAACCATACAATTCAATGTTTTTCTATTTGGGTGTCGAAGGGATACGGCCAGCAGCTAGCCAGCTTATTTAATGTTAGCGGCTTCATTTATCACTATAGATAGCTAAGATCATGGTTAGTTTTGTAGTTTTGCTCCTACTCAAACAATAGCCGATTTCTTATCACTTCTCAGTCATTTGCTAAACAAATTCAACCGCGGTATGGCTGGTTAGCTAGACACAGATTGAAAATAGATAGATTCTATTTTTAGGTAATTTGTTAAGAGTACACAGATCCTGTCAGTGCATCACATCCTTACAATATGCTTATAAAGTGCTGGCACTGTCGGGGATGAATGGTTTAGAATTCCATGCTGTGAACATGCTGATTTTATAGAGGAGCCCATTTGAGACATTGATTGCTGGCTGGCTATGCCCCTGACTGTCTGTCTGGTTTTTACTCTTTTTCTTTTTAACCTTTATTTATCCAGAGAGATTTGCTGAGCAGATCTATGCTATTTTCCTACAACCTGTTACATACACACACACACACACACACACACACACACACACACACACACAGACACAGACACAGACACACATACACACACACACATACCGTAAAGTTACACACATTAACACCTAGGAGCTTCTCAGTTGAACCACAGGCCAATCTACTGTTGGCCACTGAGCAGCTCCACTGGAGCAGTTGGGGGCTACGTGCCTTGCTCCATGGCACCTCAGCTGTGATTGTTGAGGGAGAGGAGAGCAGATTTCCCTGCTGATCCAGTCCAGTATTTGATGTAACCAGCCCAGAGACCACTCAGCGACATTCAGGGACCAGGACTGAGTTTGAGAAACATCTCTTCAGAGAGTAAGGACTGAGCCTCTAGCCCCATTTCCTGCTCATTGATGATGTTGTCGATGGGTAGAGTCCTCTCTCAGCACAATCCATGCTGTGCTTCATACTGGATACCCAGCTCGTCCCACATCACTAATGTAAAGTTAATGGGGCCACTGTAAAAAGCACTTAAACATACTCAGAAGCAAACTGCTTTACTTTGGATGTGCTGTGGAGTAGGTTTCAGCCTTTATCTCAAGACTTGTACAGATGGAAGCGTGGCCTCATTGACTTTGTATTAGTTTTGTGGCTAACTAGCCGAAGCTGCGGGTGTCTAGGTTTGAATAACAGCATGGATTGTGCTGAGAATGGACTCTACCGACCGACAATAATTAATTGGTAAGAGGAATAATTGGTGAGAGGATATAGAGCTAGTGGCCCGGAATTTTGAACTTAAGCTTTAAGCCAATTTTATTTAGACAGTTGTTTAAACACAAAACAAGTTGGTTCCAAAGTGCTTTACAAAACAAGAGAGAGAGAAGCAGGCATGGCACACACACACACACACACACACAACACTGAAATGCTAATGAATAAAAAACGTTTTTTAGACAACTTTTACAAATATCAATGGATGCTGCTGACCCAATGATTGAGGGTGGTGGTGGTGGTGGTGGTGGAGGGGGGTGTTCCAGTCTCCATCACCCTTTAATTTAGCTTTAGACCTGCTAAAGTTTCTTTCTGCACCTGGACTTCATTCTCTGCAGAGGGAGATCCAATCAGCACTTGCACACAGACATGGAAAGCCATCAGCACATCCACGATGAGCTCAGCTGAACCATGCGTGCTCCCTGACTGTTGTGGTTTCCCAATGGCCTGCGCTGATAGAGAGCTGAAGGACAGAACACTTGACCCATGACAACAACCCATAGCTTCCATACTGAGAAGGCAAACAAGAAACGTATAATTCTGCTTTCAGAAAGTTTCATGAGGAAATTATAGCTTCTGCCTTCAGAAAGTTGTATGAGAAAATGATAGCTTATAAGGTTTTATAAGAAACATATAGTTTCTGCCATCAGAAAGTTTCATAAATAAGAAACATATAACTTCTGCCTTCAGAAAGTTTCATAAGAAACATATAGCCTCTGCCTTCAAAAAGTTTTATAAGAATCATATAGTTCTGCCTTCAGAAAGTTTTATAAGAAACTTAAAAATGTTTTACACATATTTCCATATGGGAAAGAACAGCCTA
>OMKL01123790.1:0-11166 GCA_900302295.1 Parasudis fraserbrunneri
GAGAGGAGAGGACGGGGGGGGGGGGGGGCTGAAAAAGAAAATATCATTTCAGATCCTTCTGTGCCTCTGTGTGGAGGGGGACAGTTTAGACGGGTGAGCAGGCGATCTCGAGAAAAGAGTCTTTCCCTCAGGAATGGCTCGTGGCTCAGTGGGAACGTCAAGCGATGAGCATCAGGAATTTTCTAAATAAAAGTCCTCATGTCAAAGTCTGTCTTAAATGCACTAAATGGGTTTTTTCATCCAATTACTCGATTATGGAATAATCGGTAGAATACTCGATTACTAACATAATCGATACCTGCAGCCCTTATCTGGTGGATACAGTGCCTGGCTGAAGATGGGGCTATTCCTCAGGACGCTGGCATCATGTACAGACCCTGGAAATCCCACAAAAATGTCAAGGAATCTGCATCTTGCATCACAGATGGCTTGCATTTGGATGGACAGAAACAATTTACAGTTGATATAGTTGGCTCAATGCAGATTCCCTGGTGGTTTGATGCGAATATGACATCCGTCAATTGCACAGGCTGCATTGGCAAACGCTTGACTGTGTGCAAGCCGTCAGACTCCTTGACCAATTGCTGCCAGTTCATGTTGAGTTGGCAGTGAAACCAGGGTGATCAGCTTCCCCTTGATCTCACCAGCTACTCTGTGGACCACCCAGTGCAGCGTAGACCTTGGAACCCCATATGCCAGAGACACCACTGAGAGGGACAGCAAAGCTGTACAGAAAAATCAATATTTCCAATTCCTGACCCCAACCATGGTCTCTTGGATTGTGGACCATCCTCAGCAAATTTTCCACAGACTGCCAGGTCAGGCGAAAATCCCTCCTCAAACAAGCCTCTTATTTATAGCCTCCCCCGTAATAAGGAGTGCCCTCCACACTCCACACTCCTTAGTGAAGTGCAACTAGGGACGGAACGGTTTGAGAAAGGGCCATAGGGGAGGAGATGAGGGGGAAATAGACCCTGTTCAAAACAAACATGCAGATGCGTCATAAATGGGTAAACAGTGTTGCAGTTACTAACATTAATAATGGGTCTGCTCCATTTTGTTTTGTGTACCAGCACGGACAATACCAAAGAGTGGAGGGGGTGAGCGTTTACTTCTGGTGAGTCTGTTACCTGGCGAGAGAGAGTGGGAATCTGATCGAGAGAGATGATCGAGGTATCGCAAAATTCATATTACCTTTCTGGCTCCAAATTAACACCTTCCGCGGCCAATGTTTCTGAGCAGAGATCACTTTGGCCAGCCACAATTGATCAGTTACGCCTGAATCTGGTAAATTAGTTTGACGTTGCTTTGCGGTGGAATTCCCTTTTATTTTCCCAAGGTAGGTACGCCGAGCATGGAAGCACTTTTTCAGCGATGCCCTGCTTCACACTCACATGGTTACACACATTGACACCTGGGAGCTGCCCAGTACAACCACAGTCCTCTAGGTAGCGGGGAAAGGGGAGGTCGTGAAGGACAGGAGAAGGCTTTTATCGATAAACCATTTCAGTTATGAAGGACATGTAGATGGAGAGGACACAGGACAAGGCTAAAGCCTTTAGACATTGTGCAAAATGAGATTCACCCACAGTTCATTCGACATTCATGCCTAATGTTTTGTACATTTGAGTGTAGTTCAGCATATGCATGTTCAAAAACCCACATGAAATGTAAAAGCATAAATAGGCTACATTCTGAACTTTTAAATCAATTATCATTTGATCTGAAATACAAATTTGATCACCAGAGAGGGAAAACAAGCTATTTTACCTCACTCTCTCTCCCAATACTTGTGCATCTAACTGAGTAGGCTTGTCATAAATTAAGATAGTTGTTTGTTCTAACGTTACCACAGGCTTCGACTTGGCCAAATCTATGTCCTCTGATTGGAGTGGAGTGGATCCATCAACTGTTGTTTGTTTCTTGTTAAATGGATCTCTTGTCTTTGCTACGGTTAGTGTCTTTTAGCTGTATGGCTTTTTATATTGCAGAATAAATCTCCTAGTGGGCCAACAGATTGAACTGAATTCAGAGCCATAGCCTACTTTAAACCTATAGTATGTGATCCGAAGGGGTTTAAGATTTAACCGTTTCTAAACTACACTGTGTGTTGTAATTACATAACTGTTAACGTAGCTAATGACCAATTTTACGTTACCTAACCAGCATGAGCTGACGTCATTAACGTCTGATAACCCCGTGATTTGTTTGTTGGTCTGTGTTTGACATGTAACTAACGCTACCTAAAATCACCATTGGAACATTGGTAGCGCACCATTAGCTCTCTAATCCGACCCTGCCGTCCACTCGCCCACTCCAACATTGCTTTCTGGACCCGGAGTTAGTAGCTAACTAAATGTGTTAGCATGCAAGCCAAACGTTGGATGGCACTGAACAGAACTTACTTTGAGACATGACAGATTTGATGGTAAATCCGCTTCAATTTGAAAAGCCATGTTCGGTCAAGTTTACAGCATCAGTTAGCAGGTTAACTAGAATTAAGTAGTTAGCTACAGTATGTAGCGATGTTGCTATAGGTAGGCTACGGTGACAACAACAATCAGATCCAAAGCCCCGCGCTGACATAAAAGTGCCTGCCCCTTCCGGCGCGCTTGATTTATTTGAGTGAAACGGGGCTTTGGAAGCAGAGCGGAGCGCACCCCAAAGTAATGTTATAATCAAAGTAACTGGTAAAGAATAGGCCTAATGTTCCGTTAGTTGATTGTAATATCAGCACAATTCATACGTGTTTAAAGTTAAGACAATACAAGTTTATGCGATTACGACAGAATAGGATACTTAAAGGGGAATACCACCAATTTTATGTTCTTTCAAGGACAGTTACCGGTAACTCGGTTTGTGAACATGTACCACTCCAAAATCTAGAAATCAGAGAGAACCCTCCAAAAAAAAGGCTATTATTCTCAATAAGCTATCACCACTGGTAAAAAGCGATTTGACGTTTGAATCAGTGGGGCCCTAAGCAGAATTTGATTTGGGGCCCCCCCAATTGTCAATGCTTGATCATTCGCACACCTACAGCTCCTGAGCAACTGTGTTTTTTTTTTTTTTTGTGTGTGTGTCTTGTTTTGCTTGTATCCTGTTGTCTTTGTAAAGCTGTATAATGGTGGGCATTCATAAAGCTGCCGTGACATCATTTAGGTTTCTCAAGGAGTCCACAGTGCAACGCATACAGAGCGTTTTTCTTAATCGTCTGATATCGTCTTAATCGTCAGATACGCATTCTTCGTATGCGTATCTGTATACAGTCAGAGGCAGCTGGCTGTAATGTGGATGCCTTCTAGCCATTTCCGTACTAACCAGCTAATGTTAGTGCAGCTTAGCAGTTGGCGGCTTTTAGCTGCTCGATACGAGATTTGTATATTTCCCTTGGGTTCTTGCACAAAGTCAATGTTCAATGCTATACGCTAGGGCAGTGGTATGGTTTTGCGAAAGACAAGAGGGTAGTGGCTAGAAAGCATCCACATTACAGTAGGCTACCTGTGACAACAGAAGAGGAAGCTCTGTACGCTTTGCATTGTGGACTCCTCTAAAAACCTAAATCATGTCTCAGCAACTTTATGAATGCCCGCCATTGTATTGATTTTTGTCTAATAAAAAATAATTTAAAAAAACATTAGGGGCCCTTAGCAGGCGCTTAATTCGCTTATGCCTTGGGACGGCCCTGGTGTGACTGACTGTTCCATTGTGGTTTCTCAATGTATGGAAGGATATCAGAGGATATCACCTCTACGTCTAGATACACAATTAATTCCACACTCGACCCAGGAAATCTGAGGATGGAAAATGTGTAGGCTGGATTCTCTAACTTGACAGCTGTGAATATTCTCCCATTCAAAGTGATAAGGAGACAGGTGATCAGAGATGACAAAGGGGACTAAGTACAAATTAATATGGTCCAGACAGGTTTCATATATTTGCTACAGCTTTGTAGCACTGATATTTCTGGTGATAAATGACATGTAGTTTGATATATTAAACTTTCCTTCCTGCCAAGGCACGGTCTGAGTGTGACTAGCCTATTGTACGTCATGGGATAAACATGACATTTTGTCGTATTCACTATGTGGTTATGAGGGGCATAGAAGTGGAACTGACCACCCAGGACCCTGAGCTGGGAGAGGACCCTCAGAGGGCCTGGGCAAAAAGATTTAAAATGTTTTACTAAAATGTGCATATGGGTCATGGCTGGGGAGGGGAGGAGGACCCAGAGACACATCCTGTGCACAGGGCCCAGAATTTTCTTGCTACGCCCCTGGTGGTTACAACTAAATCCTTGAGGTAGAAAACACTTAGTAGCCTTTGGAGGGGATACCAGGATAAGCTCCTCAAGCCTATGATCTAAAATACGCTACGATTATTACATTCTGTTCATTTACAGAATAGAGCTCTGCACAACCTCTCACTGGTTGTGGAATTCTCTATGGCCAGCCGAAAATTGAGATTAGCTACAGTAATTTTACTGAGCAAAATAGAAACCAATGGTTCACTGAGATCATACAGCAGTTGCATAGATTTATTTTGTGCTTGTTGAACACAACCGGGGACCACAAAGGAAATAGGCCTTCTGGCTTTATTGAGTTTACAGCCGCAATGATTCTAATAGATGTAATGACTGCACTTCAGCATTATATGTATTTTGAATATTCATATATTCAAAATATATACATTTTTAATTCAAATACAATTTATTAATCAATCAGTCAACCAACCAACCAATCAATCAATTAATTAATCAGTCAATCAATCAATCAATGTTTCTAGTTCCATCCCTGCCCCTGACACGAAGGATGTAGGCTCATTCCAAAACAGCAAAGAAATATATCTGAAAACTCAAAAGCAATGTATCTTTCCAGAAATCAACCTGGTTACTCAAGATTATCCGAAAACCTTGTTGTGAGCAGTTTCATTTAGGAACTATTTTCTACAGAAGTTCCCCTGCCATACATTATCATGTAAATAGTTCCTACATGAAACTGCTCACAACAAAGTGTTTGGATTATCTTGAGAAACCAGGTCATTGCTTTTGAGTTTTTCGAATATATTTCTTTGTTGTTTTGAGCACCACAAACAGAGTACTTGCCAGTGGTGTAGTAAATGTAAAGCTATTAGCTTACTTACCGAGTCCTGTGGTCAGAATTCTGACCAGGTTCTGAGTGAACCGGAAAGAAAACTTCCAACACAAAACACAACACGTCCTCCAGCATTTCCAATTCTGCTATCACTTTGCACTATTTTGTTTCTTGAAAAAAGTTTCAAAATGCTGGAGGACTGTGGTTGTGTGTTGGAAATGGGTAACCCTTTGCCTGCAAGTTGTGGTGGGGATTTAAACATTTTTGGTTTTGTGACCCCCAAATCCCTGTTTGCTGCCTGTCTAATGCTTTGCGGTTCGCTTGGAACCTGGCCAGAACTCCGACCTGCACGGGACTTGGTTAGTAAGCTAATAGCTTTGCATCGACTAAGTATTTCATACAATTTAATGTCCAAAAATCCAAACTATCCCTTTAGATAGCAGCCTATATGATCTTGGATGTATAGCAATTCAGACCAATAAGTCACATGCTTGCATATCTCAAATGAGCTCTGCTACCATATAATATAATAAAATGTTTGTTTGTTTATTTTTTTCAACTAGAGAAAGCCTCAATAAGATTGAAAATCTCTTTTTCAAGACTGTCTTAGCCAAGACAGGCAGCAGCACATTTAGCAAGGTTGCATACAGACAACATAACAATTTACAGACAATACAATACAAGGTTGAAATATGAGTTCAGTCACAAATCATCACTGAGTCCAGAACCACACAGGGTCAGCTCAATGGCAACAGATGTGCCTGCCTCCAGTTAATTAAAAATGGATTTAAATGCACCTAATGAGACCAGCTCCACAAGATTTAAATATAAGATTTAAGATATGTAACTAATTCATCATCAAGTAGGGAAAGGGATCAGCACGTATGAAATGTTCAAAGCTTTCATTTAAGTTTGGCCACCATTTAACATGGTAAAATCATATAAACTTCACATACTTGGTGGTTAAAATAGAAAAATACCATGACTTATGAGAAGTCCTCCCCTGACAGAGGTCTTGTATATCTATGAAAAAGTAATAACACCCTCCCCTATAGTTGGCCCGGGCGGTCCATGAACCCTGTGAAGTCTAATGGTGCGCCGCCAACATCACCTCCTTTCACAGGCTCTAGTGGGCTCAGTTTTAAGCTACAGCGAAGCAGTATCATATGAAACTGGAGATCACGAGGAATCCGTAGGTGCGAACCATGTCATGCTAGCTTACCAGGAAAGGGGCTAAATATTGCTCCAAATTTAAAGCCCCAATCCGTGATATATTTTAAAAAATCATATTAATGTGGGGTATATTCACCTATATTCTTTAAGAATTTGATCTGTAGATGGAAAATAAGCCATTTGTAATATTCTTGATCCATTCTGAGTCGGAATATCTGTTTTACTCCAGTGTTTGCAAATATGACCAACATAAATACAAACCTTTTACAGCCACAAAATGTATTTATTTAGCCAGGAATGTCCCATTGAGATACACGATGTCTTCTTCCAGGGAAAATACAGCGAATATAATTGAAAACTCATTTATCTGTTGTCTAGTGTTTGTCCATGTATGAAGAACTCATTTAGCTAGAGAATGAAAACAGGTCTTTCCTATTTCTTATTTTTGGGCCTTTAAAGATTGGGCCTTTAAAAATAGAATATGTAATGCTGTCAAACAGTGACCTCTAGGCAAAATAGCCCTTCTTGGTACTGCACTTTGTTTACATTTTTTGTTTTGTTTTGATGTATGGCTTGGAGTTGAGTGGGGATAGGGGATGGGGATTGGTTGCTATTGCTGGTCACACCTCAGGCTCAGAGGTCTGGAGAAATTCACAGTATAAAAAGTTACTATATAGATATATATTATATGATAGCTATATAAATTATATCATATTATATTATATCATATATATAGCTATACAGTAACTTATTATAGTGTGAATTTCTCTAGACCTCTCTTGACAGAGAGGCTAAAACTTAAGCTTGCTTCAAGGAACAGGAAATCCCAGGCTTAGGTCAAACTGTCGACAGTCTTATCCAGCTAACTCAGTTATCCACATACGAGGAATGGGGCCCTGAAAAGGTTAAGCTTGAGCAACTTTTCCTTTGCCCACACAAACACATACCACAATGAGTGAAGTCTTTGACTCAAAGCACAAGGTGAAAAAGCTTGTTGTCATGTCAATGCTTCTATGCGGAACCATGCTACATGTTTGTTTGTCTGTGATTATTTATTCACATGAATAGCCAGAGGCAGCTGCGTGCAGTAATTAGATTTTGGGCACGTTGTTTGGGTGATGCAGCCCCCCTGAGCCTTTGGCCAGACTGGAGCGTGAACATTTGCCAAAACATTAACGACATTTTCTCAGATTGCCTCCAAATCTGCAGCATTACTGTCAATTTGGCAACATGGTTTTCCCTGCAGAGAAGGATGGTGGGCGCAAGCAAATAGGTGTTTTGGCCACATACAAGAACACAACAAGGACAACCTGTTAAAAACAAAACACAGGTGCAGTTAATACTGTACATACCTGTGAACCCATGTATCGTGAATCATCTTTAGAAATATAATTATTATCTTCTGTGAAAAAGGCATTGCTAAAACAAGCCCAGTCCTCTGAAAAGATATAATGAGGCCAACAGCAATGATAATGGGTTCAGGGCCTTGACCATATCATGTCATATTCAATGTGGATGATTAAAATGCCACACTTCTTCCTTTTATCACCAACGTTGTGCCTCAAATAGAATGAACAAGAAGGTTGAAATTCATTGGGTTTCCATGGAATTCTAAATGTCAAAGCCAATCAGCCCCTCCTGCTCAGTGTCTCTTGTTTGTTTTCCATCTGATTAAATACCTGGGGCCAATATTATGTGACTGGATGGATTTATTCTGGCTCTTCATCCTGACTGAAGGATCTACATTGAATATCTATTGTTGTTGTTGTTGTTGTTGTTGTTGGGGTGTGTGTGTGTGTGTGTGTGTGTGCGTGCGTGCGTGCGTGTGTGTGTGTGTGCTCTTTTCTCTATTATTTTGCTTTGTATTCCTATAGTTCTATAATCTGTTATACTTACAGCCAGTATGTTTACCGAATTTCCCCACGGGATAATAAAGTATTTCAATTCAATTCAATTCAATACAGTATGTGACATACATACTACCTGCTGTTATAAAGTACAGTGGAACATAATCTACTGTGTAATGAGCAGACATACTGATGAACATAACACACACACACACACACATGCATGTATGGACATAACACACACACACACACACACACACACGTATGGACATAACATACACACACATGCATGTATAACACATACACACATGCATGTGCTTTTAGCACTGCTTTTTCAGATGTTTTAAACTGGAGCGTAATCAGTCATAGCCAAGGCACCAACCACAACCCCCTCTTCCAGACTCCATTGTTATTCTGATGGGTTTGGATGAAAACACGGGGAGTGTTCAATTACTGGATGCTCAGTGGAGTACTAATAGAGGCCTGGCATGGAATGTTTGTATAGTTCTCTCTTGTGCAGCATGGCTGCCTGTAACCATTGTTAACCACTTCCAATGTGGTAAACTAGGTAAAACATTGGAAAATCATGATACTGTTCCACTGTATTGTTTACAAGGAATAAGATATCAAATTATTACATTTCTGTTGACATATTTCTCATATATCAACACTCAGCAACCGCTGTTTCTTCCAACATGGAGGAAAAATAGGCATTCTAAACCTGCCAAACATGCTGAAAGGCCTGGCATGACGTAACCGCAACAGCGCCATAGCTTGATCTGGATATGCGCAAGCAAGCTGGGACGCTGTTGCGACTTGGCATCACGCTGTACTGAACGCCTTCAAGGCACTCTACTACCACTGGCAGCTTCTCTGAGACTGTGATCACAGCTTAAAATCCTAAGGTGTTTTCATCTTTGGTTACATGGGGCCAGTCTCTCTCAGGCTGTGATGTTTAAATTAACTTTTGATGGCAGAACGACATTGATAATCCACACACAATGTTGCTACAGTTAATGAGGAATAAAGATCTATAAAAGAAAGTTCTGTTTTTCTTATTTCACCCCACAAACAACACTATTATCTATAGTATATCAAACATTGAGTAATCTGAGAGGAGTGCTCTCATGTGTGTGCCATAAGCCTACAGTCCTGTCACCATGTTTTGGACACTGGAGAGCAGAGGAAGAAAAATACCTGGAGTGATAATTGTTACAAGTTACATGTTACAAGGGATAATAGTTAGGATGGTGTGGAGGTGGACCCAAATACCGGATGAACGAGGCAGTTGAAAATTCCATGGGTGTTTATTGAAGGACGAAAAGGCAGGAACAAAAACCAGGAACAAAGGAAAAAAGGCTGACAGCCGAGCTGACAAACCAAAACAAGAAAACAAGATAAAAGGAATAACACAAGGAACTGAAACTATGACTAAACAGACTGCACTGGAACAAGTAATTAACAGGGAGACAAACATCTAACAGTAGACAATGAACCTAAAAACTGAACAGGACATGGGGAGCTCAAATACACAGAGACAAATGAGAAGCACCTGGGTTGATTACAACAAGACACAGCTGACAAAGACCTAGAAAGACTAGACAGGGAATAAACTGAACATAGAACTACAAGACCTAGACAGAAACACAATGCATAGAACTGAACCAAGACAAAGAAACATGATACAAAGAACTAAACCTAGGCAGAGAAAAATGAAAATACAAAGACTAAGACCTAAACAGAGAAACATAACAAGTAAACAACTAGACTACACAGGAAACATGAAACACTAAACAACTAGACAAAACAGGGAATAACAACATAACTAAAAAGAGAACATAAACAGGAGGGACAGCTAGAGAGACAGAGAGAGAGCAAGGAGAGAGAGAGCAGTCCATGGCGGAGGACAGGGAGAGTCCAAGGCAGGGGGCAGGAAATAGACCGAAGGGCAGACATGACATTTGCCACAAGATATTGGTGTGCCAATGCCTCACAACAAATATCACACCAATCAGACACATGATGATGATACAATCAAAGCCCAAATGTAGAACTTTGAAAATCCATACCTTACACTGCAAGTCACATTGACAAGAGACTTTGTACACATATTCAGCTATCCTTAGTCTACAACACTGGTCTTACTAGATAACTGCATAAAGATACCATAATGGAATTAGAGCTCAGGTTAAAGCACATATTCAGGTAACAAGAAACATTAGAAATGGGGAGTTCCACCTGCCAAATTGGTTGCAGCTTATCATGAATTTCATGCTCGTTGTTGTGTACAGGGCCAAATCCAAGATGGGTAAAATTGCACAGAATGCCAGTATTTATATTCTTTATATCGTTATACACAAAGGTCTTACGATAAAAATAAACCAAAATGTCCATGTTATGATGTCAGATGGTTCAATCAATATTTGTGAGCAAGAACAAATTCCTCCCAAAGCTGAATGTCAGAAGGGGGCCCGAGAATGTTGCGTATTCTTGACTGATACTGATTCTCATTCAACCTTTATTTTATTCCTGGGGGTACATTGAGGGATGGGCCCTTATTTTCAATGATGCCGAGATCACATTAGGCGTAAACATAATTACAAAAAATAAAAAAGAAACAAATCAACACAATAAAATAAATAAAACACAAACACCCAACATCGTTAAAACAATTAGGTAAAGAAGATTACGTTCAACAACATTAACATTTAAAAGCATGTTCCTAAAATGTCCCGAGGTTATTAAAGTATCAATATTTAAAGTGCATTGTAGTCTATTCCGTGTGTTAGGGGCATAAAATCTAGATAATTTGGTCCCTATTCAACCCATGTTCTTTTCTGTTGCAGTGTGGCTGGCCACAGGAGGTGATGTAGCCCACAGTAGGGATGCATGCCTGATGTTAGGCTAAAATGGGGTATCAGTATCGAGAGAATTTTCTCATTACTAATATCCGTTAGCAAGACCCATGTGCAACATTCCGGAAATCTCAAAGATTTTCTGCATTTTTGGCACATAGGAGCATGTTACATCTGTCCAGGGGTGGAAAATCATCA